>BQNB010056434.1:18048-38671 GCA_026074375.1 Tanacetum coccineum | reverse complement strand
TTTATGAGTTTACAATGGCCCTTTGTTGGTTAGTTGGAATCAAAATGGTTTAATATGAGTAAACGGGTTAAATGAACCAATTAGGTACATTTAGGGTTTCTGAGTTTTGTATTAGGGTTGTGAGTGTAAAAATGTGTTTGAAAGCTTATGAATAGAATATTTAGGGTTTATAAATTGTATATTGAGTGTAATAGCTTATACACAAGTGATGGTGAAGAAATTAGAATGAAAACGGAGGTAAAACGGCTATTTTAGATGTCATGCTTAATGACTTGTACGTTGAGCTTTTAGAGATTTGTACTTTGAGTTAAAGGGATTTTATATTTCAAATGATATCTTATATTGCTTGTACATATGCTTTAGTATCTTGTGCATTCACTTTAGGGGTTAACCCTTCCATGAGATCAGGGTTTAGGGCATCCGATAATGGTTTAATGCTCGTTTTGATATGCTGTTGTAAATGGTATCTTATAGGAATAATGTACCTTGTAATAAGGATATTATGATATTTACTTGACATGTTATGATGTTTGCTTGACATATATGAAGACATGATTGTCATAGATAGGTTGCGTGAGCTCATCTACTTTAGTTATGTAAGTTACCTTGCTTAATGAGATATTGACAATGTAAGTAATGTAATAAAGCGAAAAATTTCCCTATACAATTGTGATCATAGTAAAATAGGTTGATGAAAATTCTTGGGTTGTTATATCAACTACCCATCATTTCATATCACTAGAAAATTAGCAGAGCTCATGGAAGCTTTTTTAATACAACAAGTGCCCATGCTTTTTCACTTTATCTTTTCTACTTATGAAACCACGTGAATGAATACATAATACTGACACTTTTTCAGCCATATTAATTTGGATTTTGGAGCCATGTTTCCATATAAGCGTGGTCAGCCATGCATGCATAAAGGTCTGTGTGATGGAAGAAGTTGATAGTGTAAGGCACAACATATGTTTGAAATATACATGTGGTGTTGAGAACGAATAATCTACCCTATAATAATAAGAAGGCAAAACTTTTTAAGTATATGGGAATACTGAGACATGAGCACCATGTCAACTGAGACACAGACCTTAAATCCCCAATTAGTTCAATCACTGAGATCATGTCAATTAATTTCCCCTCAAGTGGTGTAAGTTTAGAACTTACTGACAAACATCTGATTATGCAAAAAATGATAGCGAGAGATTAGTACTGCCTAGGTGGAGCAAAACAACTACTCTCTTATCCCTAATCAACATACTACACCGAGCACCACATTACAGAACATAATTTGCAGCTAAGAAGCTTCCAAGAGAACAACTTGCACATGATCAACAAATTTAAGCATAAGTGTTCAAAACCATGAAAGGTTATACTAAGGACTAAGATATAACTTTGTTAACCAACTTCCACTTGAATGATGCAAAAACTTACTTTGTTTGATCATATAAACATAAAATAATACGAGTATTTACAAACAAAACGTATGTCTAACCTGTGTTTATCATTATGAAGGTAATCTAAACCACGTGACATAAGTTCGATCGGTCTCCTGATAGAAATCAAAAGCCATGAGCTTGATGGAGAGTAGTTTTGCTTGTAAAGGAGATAGTTCTATGTATGTTTAATGTGGGGGAAGAAGAGTGATACGTGTATGTGTTTTTAAGATGCATATAGATAGAATGAAATTTACTCTGTATATAATAGAGATGGTGCGAGTGGTTGTTGAGTGAAATAAAGAGGGTAGTTGGAAGAGTTAGTAGTAGCATTCAAGTGTCTTCTCAACTACCCATCATTTCAAATCACTGCAAAATTAGCAGAGCTCATGGAAGCTTTTTTGATACAATAAGTGCCTATGCTTTTTCACTTTATCTTTTCTACTTATGAAACCACATGAATGAATACAGAATACTAACACTTTTTCAGCCTTATTAATTTGGATTTTGGAGCCATGTTTCCATATAAGCGTGGTTAGCCACGCATGCATAAAGGTTTGTGTGATGGAAGAAGTTGTGAGAGTAAGGCACAACATATGTTTGAAATATACATGTGGTGTTGAGAAAGAATAATCAACCCTATTATAATAAGAACACAAAACTTTTTAAGTATATGGGAATACTAAAACATGAGCACCATGTCAACTGAGACACAGACCTTAAATCCCTAATTAGTTCAATCACTAAGATCATGTCAATTAATTTCCCCTCAAGTGGTGCAAGTTTAGAACTTACTGACAAACATTTGATTATGCAAAAAATGATAGCGAGAGATTAGTACTGCCTAGGTGGAGCAAAACGACTACTCTCTTATCCCTAATCAACATACTACAAAAAAACCGACACCACATTACAGAACAGTAATAGGCAGCTAAGAAAGCTTCCAAGAGAAACACCTTGCACATGACAACAACAAATTTTAAAAGCATAAGTGCGTCAAAACCATGAAGTCTATACTAAGGACTAAGATACAACTTTTGTTTGATATATAAACATAAAAATACAACTGCTTGTTAGCCAAATTCCACTTGGAATGATGCAAAAAAACTTACTTTGTTTGATCATAAAAACATAAAAATAAATGAAGTATTTTAAACAACCAAAACGTATGTCTAACCTGTGTATATCATATGAGGTACCTAAACCACGGGACATAAGTTCGTCGGTCGCCTGATAAGAAATCAAAAGCCATAGCTTAATGGAGAGTAGTTTTTGCTTGAAAGGAGATAGTTTCTTTATATGTTTAATGTGGGGAACGAAGAGTGATACGTGTGTGTGGGAGTGTTTTAAGATGCTATATAGATAGAATGAAATTACTCTGTATATAATAGAGATGGAGCGAGGGCTGTTTGAGTGAAATAAAGAGGTAATTTGAAAGAGTTAGTAGTAGCATTCAATGTCCGTCTCAACTACCCATGATTTATATCACTGGAGAAATTAGCAGACTCATGGAAGCTTTTTTGATACAAACAATTCCCCAAAAGCTTTTTCGCTTTATCTTCTTCTTACTTATGAAAACCACGTTAATGAATACAGAATACCTGACACTTTTTATTTTAGCCATATTAATTTTTGGATTTTGGATCCATGTTTTCCATATAAGCGTGGTCTAGCCCATTGCTTGCATAAAAGGGTCAAGTGTGATGGTAAGAAGTAGTGAGAGTAAGGCACAACATATGTTTGAAATATACATGTGGTGTTGAGAACGAATAATCAACCCTATAATTATAATAACACAAAACTTTTTAAGTATATGAGAATACTAAGACATGAGCACCATGTCAACTGAGACACAGACCTTAAATCCCCAATTAGTTCAATCACTGAGATCATGTCAATTAATTTCCCCTCAAGTGGTGCAAGTTTAGAACTTACTGACAAACATTCGATTAACAAAAAAATAGATAGCGAGAGATTAATTACTTGCCTAGGGTGGTAGCAAACGACTACTCTCTATCCCGCAATCAACATAACAACATCAGCACCACATTACAGAACATAATTAGCAGCTAAGAAGCTTCCAAGAGAACAACTTGTACATGATCAACAAATTTAAGCATAAGTGCTTCAAAACCATGAAATGGTTAATACAAAGGACTACGATTCAAACTTTGTATGATAAATATAAACTAAAAAATCAACTTTATTAAACCCACTTCCTCCACTTGAATGAAGCAAAAACTTACTTTGTTTGAACATGAAAAATAAAAATAATACGAAATTTACAAACAAAACGTATGTCTAACCTGTGTTTATCATTATGAAGGTAACCTAAACCACGGGACATAAGTTTGGTCGGTCGCCTGATAGAAATCAAAAGTCATGAGCTTGATGGAGAGTAGTTTTGCTTGTAAAGGAGATAGTTCTTTGTATGTTTAATGTGGGGGAAGAAGAGTGATACGTGTGTGTGTTTAAGATGCATATAGATAGAATGAAAGTTACTCTGTATATAATAGAGATGGTGCGAGTGGTTGTTGAGTGAAATAAAAAGGGTAGTTGGAAGAGTTAGTAGTAGCATTCAAGTGTCTTCTCAACTACCAATCATTTCATATCACTTGAAAATTAGCAGAGCTCATGGAAGCTTTTTTGATACAACATGTGCCCATGCTTTTTCACTTTATCTTTTCTACTTATGAAACTACGTGAATGAATACATAATACTGACACTTTTCAGCCATATTAATTTGGATTTTGGAGCCATGTTTCCATATAAGCGTGGTCAGCCATGCATGCATAAAGGTCTGTGTGATGGAAGAAGTTGTGAGAGTAAGGCACAACATATGTTTGAAATATACATATGGTGTTGAGAACGAATAATCAACCCTATAATAATAAGAACACAAAACTTCTTAAGTATATGAGAATACTGAGACATGAGCACCATGTCAACTGAGACACATACCTTAAATCCCCAATTAGTTCAATCACTAAAATCATGTCAATTAATTTCCCCTCAAGTGGTGCAAGTTTAGAACTTACTGACAAACATCTGATTATGTAAAAAATGATAATAGTAGATTATAACTCTAACCCTAGCCTAAGTGGAGCAAAACGACTACTCTCTTATTCCCTAATCAACAGTACTACAACCAGCACAACGACATTACAAAACATAATTAGCAGCTATGAAGCTTCCAAGAGAACAACTTGCACATGATCAACAAATTTATGCATGAGTGCTTCAAAACCATGAAAGGTTCTACTATGGACTAAGATACAACTTTGTTTATTAATATAAACATAAAAAAATACAACTTTGTTAACCAACTTCCACTTGAATGATGCAAAAACTTACTTTGTTTGATCATATAAACATAAAATAATATGAGTATTTACAAACAAAACGTATGTCTAACCTGTGTTTATCATTATGAAGGTAACCTAAACCACGGGACATAAGTTCGGTCGGTCGCCTGATAGAAATCAAAAGCCATGAGCTTGATGGAGAGTAGTTTTGCTTGTAAATGAGATAGTTCTTTATATGTTTAATGTGGGGGAAGAAGAGTGATACGTGTGTGTGTGTTTAAGATGCATATAGATAGAATGAAAGTTACTCTGTATATAATAGAGATGGTGCGAGTGGTTGTTGAGTGAAATAAAGAGGGTAGTTGAAAGAGTTAGTAGTAGCATTCAAGTGTCTTTTCAACTACCCATGATTTCATATCACTGGAAAATTAGCAGAGCTCATGGAAGCTTTTTTGATACAACAAGTGCCCATGCTTTTTCACTTTATCTTTTCTACTTATGAAACCACGTGAATGAATACAGAATACTGACACTTTTTCAGCCATATTAATTTGGATTTTGGAGCCATGTTTCCATATAAGCGTGGTCAGCCATGCATGCATAAAGGTCTGTGTGATGGAAGAAGTTGTGAGAGTAAGGCACAACATATGTTTGAAATATACATGTGGTGTTGAGAACGAATAATCAACCCTATAATAATAAGAACACAAAACTTTTTAAGTATATGAGAATACTGAGACATGAGCACCATGTCAACTGAGACAAAGACCTTAAATCCCCAATTAGTTCAATCACTGAGATCATGTCAATTAATTTCCCCTCAAGTGGTGCAAGTTTAGAACATATTGACAAACATTTGATTATGCAAAAAATGATAGCGAGAGATTAGTACTGCCTAGGTGGAGCAAAATGACTACTCTCTTATCCCTAATCAACATACTACACCGAGCACCACATTACAGAACATAATTAGCAGCTAAGAAGCTTCCAAGAGAACAACTTGCACATGATCAACAAATTTAAGCATAAGTGCTTCAAAACCATGAAAGGTTATACTAAGGACTAAGATACAACTTTGTTTGATCATATAAACATAAAATAATACGAGTATTTACTAACAAAATGTATGTCTAACCTGTGTTTATCAATATGAGGGTAACCTAAACCACGGGACATAAGTTCAGTCGGTCGCCTGATAGAAATCAAAAGCCATGAGCTTGATGGAGAGTAGTTTTGCTTGTAAAGGAGATAGTTCTTTGTATGTGTAATGTGGGGGGAAGAAGAGTGATACATGTGTGTGTTTTTAAGATGCATATAGATAGAATGAAAGTTACTCTGTATATAATAGAGATGGTGCAAGTGGTTGTTGAGTGAAATAAAGAGGGTAGTTGGAAGAGTTAGTAGTAGCATTCAAGTGTCTTCTCAACTACCCATCATTTCATATCACTGGAAAATTAGCAGAGCTCATGGAAGCTTTTTTGATACAACAAGTGCCCATGCTTTTTCACTTTATCTTTTCTACTTATGAAACCACGTGAATGAATACAGAATACTGACACTTTTTCAGCCATATTAATTTGGATTTTGGAGCCATGTTTCCATATAAGCGTGGTTAGCCATGCATGCATAAAGGTCTGTGTGATGGAAGAAGTTGTGAGAGTAAGGCACAACATATGTTTGAAATATACATGTGGTGTTGAGAACGAATAATCAACCCTGTAATAATAAGAACACAAAACTTTTTAAGTATATGAGAATACTGAGACATGAGCACCATGTCAACTGAGACACAGACCTTAAATCCCCAATTAGTTCAATCACTAAGATCATGTCAATTAATTTCCCCTCAAGTGGTGCAAGTTTAGAACTTACTGACAAACATCTGATTATGCAAAAAATGATAGCGAGAGATTAGTACTGCCTAGGTGGAGCAAAACGACTACTCTCTTATCCCTAATCAACATACTACAAAAAAACCGACACCACATTACAGAACAGTAATAGGCAGCTAAGAAAGCTTCCAAGAGAAACACCTTGCACATGACAACAACAAATTTTAAAAGCATAAGTGCGTCAAAACCATGAAGTCTATACTAAGGACTAAGATACAACTTTTGTTTGATATATAAACATAAAAATACAACTGCTTGTTAGCCAAATTCCACTTGGAATGATGCAAAAAAACTTACTTTGTTTGATCATAAAAACATAAAAATAAATGAAGTATTTTAAACAACCAAAACGTATGTCTAACCTGTGTATATCATATGAGGTACCTAAACCACGGGACATAAGTTCGTCGGTCGCCTGATAAGAAATCAAAAGCCATAGCTTAATGGAGAGTAGTTTTTGCTTGAAAGGAGATAGTTTCTTTATATGTTTAATGTGGGGAACGAAGAGTGATACGTGTGTGTGGGAGTGTTTTAAGATGCTATATAGATAGAATGAAATTACTCTGTATATAATAGAGATGGAGCGAGGGCTGTTTGAGTGAAATAAAGAGGTAATTTGAAAGAGTTAGTAGTAGCATTCAATGTCCGTCTCAACTACCCATGATTTATATCACTGGAGAAATTAGCAGACTCATGGAAGCTTTTTTGATACAAACAATTCCCCAAAAGCTTTTTCGCTTTATCTTCTTCTTACTTATGAAAACCACGTTAATGAATACAGAATACCTGACACTTTTTATTTTAGCCATATTAATTTTTGGATTTTGGATCCATGTTTTCCATATAAGCGTGGTCTAGCCCATTGCTTGCATAAAAGGGTCAAGTGTGATGGTAAGAAGTAGTGAGAGTAAGGCACAACATATGTTTGAAATATACATGTGGTGTTGAGAACGAATAATCAACCCTATAATTATAATAACACAAAACTTTTTAAGTATATGAGAATACTAAGACATGAGCACCATGTCAACTGAGACACAGACCTTAAATCCCCAATTAGTTCAATCACTGAGATCATGTCAATTAATTTCCCCTCAAGTGGTGCAAGTTTAGAACTTACTGACAAACATTCGATTAACAAAAAAATAGATAGCGAGAGATTAATTACTTGCCTAGGGTGGTAGCAAACGACTACTCTCTATCCCGCAATCAACATAACAACATCAGCACCACATTACAGAACATAATTAGCAGCTAAGAAGCTTCCAAGAGAACAACTTGTACATGATCAACAAATTTAAGCATAAGTGCTTCAAAACCATGAAATGGTTAATACAAAGGACTACGATTCAAACTTTGTATGATAAATATAAACTAAAAAATCAACTTTATTAAACCCACTTCCTCCACTTGAATGAAGCAAAAACTTACTTTGTTTGAACATGAAAAATAAAAATAATACGAGTATTTACAAACAAAACGTATGTCTAACCTGTGTTTATCATTATGAAGGTAACCTAAACCACGGGACATAAGTTTGGTCGGTCGCCTGATAGAAATCAAAAGTCATGAGCTTGATGGAGAGTAGTTTTGCTTGTAAAGGAGATAGTTCTTTGTATGTTTAATGTGGGGGAAGAAGAGTGATACGTGTGTGTGTTTAAGATGCATATAGATAGAATGAAAGTTACTCCTGTATATAATAGAGATGGAGCGAGTGGTTTTGAGTGAAATAAAAAAGGGTAGTTGGAAGAGTTAGTAGTAGCATTCAAGTGTCTTCTCAACTACCAATCATTTCATATCACTTGAAAATTAGCAGAGCTCATGGAAGCTTTTTTGATACAACAAGTGCCCATGCTTTTTCACTTTATCTTTTCTACTTATGAAACTACGTGAATGAATACATAATACTGACACTTTTTTAGCCATATTAATTTGGATTTTGGAGCCATGTTTCCATATAAGCGTGGTCAGCCATGCTTGCATAAATGTCTGTGTGATGGAAGAAGTTGTGAGAGTAAGGCACAACATATGTTTGAAATATACATGTGGTGTTGAGAACGAATAATCAACCCTATAATAATAAGAACACAAAACTTTTTAAGTATATGAGAATACTAAGACATGAGCACCATGTCAACTGAGACACAGACCTTAAATCCCCAATTAGTTCAATCACTAAAATCATGTCAATTAATTTCCCCTCAAGTGGTGCAAGTTTAGAACTTACTGACAAACATCTGATTATGTAAAAAATGATAATAGTAGATTATAACTCTAACCCTAGCCTAAGTGGAGCAAAACGACTACTCTCTTATTCCCTAATCAACAGTACTACAACCAGCACAACGACATTACAAAACATAATTAGCAGCTAAGAAGCTTCCAAGAGAACAACTTGCACATGATCAACAAATTTAAGCATGAGTGCTTCAAAACCATGAAAGGTTCTACTAAGGACTAAGATACAACTTTGTTTATTAATATAAACATAAAAAATACAACTTTGTTAACCAACTTCCACTTGAATGATGTAAAAAGTTACTTTGTTTGATCATATAAACATAAAATAATATGAGTATTTACAAACAAAATGTATGTCTAACATGTGTTTATCATTATGAAGGTAACCTAAACCACGGGACATAAGTTCGGTCGGTCGTCTGATAGAAATCAAAAGCCATGAGCTTGATGGAGAGTAGTTTTGCTTGTAAATGAGATAGTTCTTTATATGTTTAATGTGGGGGAAGAAGAGTGATACGTGTGTGTGTGTTTAAGATGCATATAGATAGAATGAAAGTTACCCTGTATATAATAGAGATGGTGCGAGTGGTTGTTGAGTGAAATAAAGAGGGTAGTTGAAAGAGTTAGTAGTAGCATTCAAGTGTCTTTTCAACTACCCATGATTTCATATCACTGGAAAATTAGCAGAGCTCATAGAAGCTTTTTTGATGGGAGAGTGGGTTTTAGTTGGACTCAAATTAGGATTTAGGCCTTGATGGATCAAAAGAAAAGAAAAGGGTGTGTTGGTGTGAGATAGGCCGCCGGCCAAAGGAGAGGAGAGGGGGTTTATGGACAAAAGTTTTATTAACCAAGTTATATTAAGTGAATCACGGCCCAAAAACTAATTAAACCCGTTACTTTTTATAAAAACGCAAGTTTTGTCTCGGTTTCGGCCAAATATAAATAAAAGATGGAAAAATACTAAAAATAAAATAATTAAGCTCTAATGGCTAAAATATGGCATTCTTTGATTTCTCGATCAATAACGGATAAACGTCAAGTATAGAATTCGCGAAAAATTAAAATGACGATTTTAATGAAATCGACTAAAATAATTAAAAGTATTTTTTTTAAATTCATAAAATAATTATGAGATTAGAATTAGTAGTGACCTTAAATACGAGGTTTTACACTTATCCCTAATCAACATACTACACCGAGCACCACATTACAGAACATAATTAGCAGCTAAGAAGCTTCCAAGAGAAAAACTTGCACATGATCAACAAATTTAAGCATAAGTGCTTCAAAACCATGAAAGGTTATACTAAAGACTAATATACAACATTGTTTGATAATATAAACATAAAAAATACAACTTTGTTAACCAGCTTCCACTTGAAAGATGCAAAAACTTACTTTGTTTGATCATATAAACATAAAATAATATAAGTATTTACAAACAAAACGTATGTCTAACATGTGTTTATCGTTATAAAGGTAACCTAAACCACGGGACATAAGTTCGGTCGGTCGCCTGATAGAAATCAAACGCCATGAGCTTGATGGAGAGTAGTTTTGCTTGTAAAGGATATAGTTTTTTGTATGTTTAATGTGGGGGAAGAAGAGTGATACGTGTGTGCGTTTTTAAGATGCATATAGATAGAATGAAAGTTACTCTGTATATAATAGAGATGGTGCGAGTGGTTGTTGAGTGAAATAAAGAGGGTAGTTGGAAGAGTTAGTAGTAGCATTCAAGTGTCTTCTTAACTACCCATCATTTCATATCACTGGAAAATTAGCAGAGCTTATGGAAGCTTTTTTGATACAACAAGTGCCCATGCTTTTTCACTTTATCTTTTCTACTTATGAAACCACGTGAATGAATACAGAATACTGATACTTTTTTAGCCATATTAATTTGGATTTTGGAGCCATGTTTCCAAATAAGCGTGGTTAGACATGCTTGCATAAAGGTCTACAACAAGTGCCCATGCTTTTTCACTTTATCTTTTCTACTTATGAAACCACGTGAATGAATACAGAATACTGACACTTTTTCAGCCATATTAATTTGGATTTTGGAGCCATGTTTCCATATAAGCGTGGTTAGCCATGCATGCATAAAGGTCTGTGTGATGGAAGAAGTTGTGAGAGTAAGGCACAACATATGTTTGAAATATACATGTGGTGTTGAGAACGAATAATCAACCCTATAATAATAAGAACACAAAACTTTTTAAGTATATGAGAATACTGAGACATGAGCACCATGTCAACTGAGACACAGACCTTAAATCCCCAATTAGTTCAATCACTGAGATCATGTCAATTAATTTCCCCTCAAGTGGTGCAAGTTTAGAAGTTACTGACAAACATCTGATTATGCAAAAAATAATAGCGAGAGATTAGTACTGCCTAGGTGGAGTAAAATGACTACTCTCTTATCCCTAATCAACAAACTGCACCGAGCATCACATTACAGAACATAATTAGCAGCTAAGAAGCTTCCAAGAGAACAACTTGCACATGATCAACAAATTTAAGCATAAGTGCTTCAAAACCATGAAAGGTTATCCTAAGGACTAAGATACAACTTTGTTTGATAATATAAACATAAAAAATACAACTTTGTTAACCAACTTCCACTTGAATGATGCAAAAACTTACTTTGTTTGATCATATAAACATAAAATAATACAAGTATTTACAAACAAAACGTATGTTTAACCTGTGTTTATCATTATGAAGGTAACCTAAACCACAGGACATAAGTTCGGTCAGTCGCCTGATAGAAATCAAAAGCCATGAGCTTGATGGAGAGTAGTTTTGCTTGTAAAGGAGATAGTTCTTTGTATGTTTAATGTGGGGGAAGAAGAGTGATACGTGTGTGTGTTTTTAAGATGCATATAGATAAAATGAAAGTTTCTCTGTATATAATAGAGATGGTGCGAGTGGTTGTTGAGTAAAATAAAGAGGGTAGTTGGAAGAGTTAGTAGTAGCATTCAAGTGTCTTCTCAACCACCCATCATTTCATATCACTGGAAAATTAGCAGAGCTCATGTAAGCTTTTTTGATACAGAGTGTGCCCATGCTTTTTCACTTTATCTTTTCTACTTATGAAACCACGTGAATGAATACAGAATACTGACACTTTTTCAGCTATATTAATTTGGATTTTGGAGCCATGTTTCCATATAAGCGTGGTTAGCCATGCATGCATAAAGGTCTGTGTGATGGAAGAAGTTGTGAGAGTAAGGCACAACATATGTTTGAAATATACATGTGGTTTTGAAAACGAATAATCAACCCTATAATAATAAGAACACAAAACTTTTTAAGTATATGAGAATACTGAGACATGAGCACCATGTCAACTGAGACACAGACCTTAAATCCCCAATTAGTTCAATCACTAAGATCATGTCAATTAATTTCCCCTAAAGTGGTGCAAGTTTAGAACTTACTGACAAACATCTAATTATGCAAAAAATGATAGCGAGAGATTAATACTGCCTAGGTGGAGCAAAACGACTACTCTTTTATCCCTAATCAACATACTACATCGAGCACCACATTATAGAACATAATTAGCAGCTAAGAAGCTTCTAAGAGAACAATTTGCACACGATCAACAAATTTAAGCATAAGTGCTTCAAAACCATGAAAGGTTATACTAAGGACTAAGATACAACTTTGTTTGATAATATAAACATAAAAAATACAACTTTGTTAACCAACTTCCACTTGAATGATGCAAAAACTTACTTTGTTTGATCATATAAACATAAAATAATACGAGTATTTACAAACAAAACGTATGTCTAACCTGTGTTTATCATTATGAAGGTAACCTAAACAACGAGACATAAGTTCGGTCTGTCGCCTGATAGAAATCAAAAGCCATGAGCTTGATGGAGAGTAGTTTTGCTTGTAAAGGAGATAGTTCTTTGTATGTTTAATGTGGGGGAAGAAGAGTGATACGTGTGTGTGTTTTTAAGATGCATATAGATAGAATGAAAGTTACTCTATATATAATAGAGATGGTGCGAGTGGTTGTTGAGTGAAATAAAGAGGGTAGTTGGAAGAGTTAGTAGTAGCATTCAAGTGTCTTCTCAACTACCCATCATTTCATTTCATTAGAAAATTAGCAGATCTCATGGAAGCTTTTTTGATACAACAAGTGCCCATGCTTTTTCACTTTATCTTTTCTACTTATGAAACCACGTGAATGAATACAGAATACTGACACTTTTTCAGCCATATTAATTTTTATTTTGGAGCCATGTTTACATATAAGCGTGGTTAGCCATGCATGCATAAAGGTCTGTGTGATGGAAGAAGTTGTGAGAGTAAGGCACAACATATGTTTGAAATATACATGTGGTGTTGAGAACGAATAATCAACCCTGTAATAATAAGAACACAAAACTTTTTAAGTATATGAGAATACAGACACATGAGCACCATGTCAACTGAGACACAGACCTTAAATCCCCAATTAGTTCAATCACTGAGATCATGTCAATTAATTTCCCCTCAAGTGGTGCAAGTTTAGAACTTACTGACAAACATCTGATTATGCCAAAAATGATAGCGAGAGATTAGTACTGCCTAGGGGGAGCAAAACGACTACTCTCTTATCCCTAATCAACATACTACACCGAGCACCACATTAAAGAACATAATTAGCAGCTAAGAAGGTTCCAAGAGAACAACTTGCACATGATCAACAAATTTAAGCATAAGTGCTTCAAAACCATGAAAGGTTATACAAAGGACTAAGATACAACTTTGTTTGATAATATAAACATAAAAATACAACTTTGTTAACCAACTTCCACTTGAATGATGCAAAAACTCACTTTGTTTGATCATATAAACATAAAATAATACGAGTATTTACAAACCAAACGTATGTCTAACTTGTGTTTATCATTATGAAGGTAACCTAAACCACGGGACATAATTTCGGTCGGTCGCCTGATAGAAATCAAAAGCTATGAGCTTGATGGAGAGTAGTTTTACTTGTAAAGGAGATAGTTCTTTGTATGTTTAATGTGGGGGAAGAAGAGTGATACGTGTGTGTGTTTTTAAGATGCATATAGATAGAACGAAAGTTACTATGTATATAATAGAGATGGTGCGAGTGGTTGTTAAGTGAAATAAAGAGGGTAGTTGGAAGAGTTAGTAGTAGCATTCAAGTGTCTTCTCAACTACCCATCATTTCATATCACTGGAAAATTAGCAAAGCTCATGGAAGCTTTTTTAATACAACAAGTGCCCATGCTTTTTCACTTTATCATTTCTACTTATGAAACCACGTGAATGAATACAGAATACTGACACTTTTTCAGCCATATTAATTTGAATTTTGGAGACATGTTTCCATATAAGTGTGGTTAGCCATGCATGCATAAAGGTCTGTGTGATGGAAGAAGTTGTGAGAGTAAGGCACAACATATGTTAGAAATATACATGTGGTGTTGAGAACGAATAATCAACCATGTAATAATAAGAACACAAAACTTTTTAAGTATATGAGAATACTGAGACATGAGCACCATGTCAACTGAGACACAGACCTTAAATCCCCAATTTGTTTAATCACTGACATCATGTCAATTAATTTCCCCTCAAGTGGTGCAAGTTTTGAACTTATTGACAAACATCTAATTATGCAAAAAATGATAGCGAGAGATTAGTATTGCCTAGGTAGAGCAAAACAACTACTCCCTTATCCCTAATCAACATACTACATCGAGCACAACATTACGGAACATAATTAGCAGCTAAGAAGCATCCAAGAGAACAAGTTGCACATGATTAACAAATTTAAGCATAAGTGCTTCAAAACCATGAAAGGTTATACTAAGGACTAAGATATAACTTTGTTTGATAATATAAACATAAAAAATACAACTTCATTAACCAACTTCCACTTGAAGGATGCAAAAACTTACTTTGTTTGATCATATAAACATAAAATAATACGAGTATTTACAAACAAAACGTATGTCTAACCTGTGTTTATCATTATGAAGGTAACCTAAACCACGGGACATAAGTTCGGTCGGTCGCCTGATAGAAATCAAAAGCCATGAGCTTGATGGAGAGTAGTTTTGCTTGTAAAGGAGATAGTTCTTTGTATGTTTAATGTGGGGGAAGAAGAGTGATACGTGTGTGTGTTTTTAAGATGCATATAGATAGAATGAAAGTTACTCTGTATATAATAGAGATGGTGCGAGTGGTTGTTGAGTGAAATAAAGAGGGTAGTTGGAAGAGTTAGTAGTAGCATTCAAGTGTCTTCTCAACTACCCATCATTTCATATCACTGGAAAATTAGCAGAGCTCATGGAAGCTTTTTTGATACAACAAGTGCCCATGCTTTTTCACTTTATCTTTTCTACTTATGAAACCACGTGAATGAATACAGAATACTGACACTTTTTCAGCCATATTAATTTGGATTTTGGAGCCATGTTTCCATATAAGCGTGGTTAGCCATGCATGCATAAAGGTCTGTGTGATGGAAGAAGTTGTGAGAGTAAGGCACAACATATGTTTGAAATATACATGTGGTGTTGAGAACGAATAATCAACCCTATAATAATAAGAACACAAAACTTTTTAAGTATATGAGAATACTGAGACATGAGCACCATGTCAACTGAGACACAGACCTTAAATCCCCAATTAGTTCAATCACTGAGATCATGTCAATTAATTTCCCCTCAAGTGGTGCAAGTTTAGAACTTACTGACAAACATCTGATTATGCAAAAAATGATAGCGAGAGATTAGTACTGCCTAGGTGGAGCAAAACGACTACTCTCTTATCCCTAATCAACATACTACACCGAGCACCACATTACAGAACATAATTAGCAGCTAAGAAGCTTCCAAGAGAACAACTTGCACATGATCAACAAATTTAAGCATAAGTGCTTCAAAACCATGAAAGGTTATACTAAGGACTAAGATACAACTTTGTTTGATAATATAAACATAAAAAATACAACTTTGTTAACCAACTTCCACTTGAATGATGCAAAAACTTACTTTGTTTGATCATATAAACATAAAATAATACGAGTATTTACAAACAAAACGTATGTCTAACCTGTGTTTATCATTATGAAGGTAACCTAAACCACGGGACATAAGTTCGGTCGGTCGCCTGATAGAAATCAAAAGCCATGAGCTTGATGGAGAGTAGTTTTGCTTGTAAAGGAGATAGTTCTTTGTATGTTTAATGTGGGGGAAGAAGAGTGATACGTGTGTGTGTTTTTAAGATGCATATAGATAGAATGAAAGTTACTCTGTATATAATAGAGATGGTGCGAGTGGTTGTTGAGTGAAATAAAGAGGGTAGTTGGAAGAGTTAGTAGTAGCATTCAAGTGTCTTCTCAACTACCCATCATTTCATATCACTGGAAAATTAGCAGAGCTCATGGAAGCTTTTTTGATACAACAAGTGCCCATGCTTTTTCACTTTATCTTTTCTACTTATGAAACCACGTGAATGAATACAGAATACTGACACTTTTTCAGCCATATTAATTTGGATTTTGGAGCCATGTTTCCATATAAGCGTGGTTAGCCATGCATGCATAAAGGTCTGTGTGATGGAAGAAGTTGTGAGAGTAAGGCACAACATATGTTTGAAATATACATGTGGTGTTGAGAACGAATAATCAACCCTATAATAATAAGAACACAAAACTTTTTAAGTATATGAGAATACTGAGACATGAGCACCATGTCAACTGAGACACAGACCTTAAATCCCCAATTAGTTCAATCACTGAGATCATGTCAATTAATTTCCCCTCAAGTGGTGCAAGTTTAGAACTTACTGACAAACATCTGATTATGCAAAAAATGATAGCGAGAGATTAGTACTGCCTAGGTGGAGCAAAACGACTACTCTCTTATCCCTAATCAACATACTACACCGAGCACCACATTACAGAACATAATTAGCAGCTAAGAAGCTTCCAAGAGAACAACTTGCACATGATCAACAAATTTAAGCATAAGTGCTTCAAAACCATGAAAGGTTATACTAAGGACTAAGATACAACTTTGTTTGATAAAATAAACATAAAAAAATACGACTTTGTTAACCAACTTCCACTTGAATGATGCAAAAACTTACTTTGTTTAATCATATAAACATAAAATAATACGAGTATTTACAAACAAAACGTATGTCTAACCTGTGTTTATCATTATGAAGGTAACCTAAACCACGGGACATAAGTTCGGTCGGTCGCCTGATAGAAATCAAAAGCCATGAGCTTGATGGAGAGTAGTTTTGCTTGTAAAGGAGATAGTTCTTTGTATGTTTAATGTGGGGAAGAAGAGTGATACGTGTGTGTGTTTTTAAGATGCATATAGATAGAATGAAAGTTACTCTATATATAATAGAGATGGTGCGAGTGGTTGTTGAGTGAAATAAAGAGGGTAGTTGGAAGAGTTAGTAGTAGCATTCAAGTGTCTTCTCAACTACCCATCATTTCATATCACTAGAAAATTAGCAGAGCTCATGGAAGCTTTTTTGATACAACAAGTGCCCATGCTTTTTCACTTTATCTTTACTACTTTCGAAACCACGTGAATGAATACAGAATACTGACACTTTTTCAGCCATATTAATTTGAATTTTGGAGCCATGTTTCCATATAAGCGTAGTTAGCCATGCATGCATAAAGGTCTGCGTGATGGAAGAAGTTGTGAGAGTAAGGCATAACATATGTATGAAATATACATGTGGTGTTGAGAATGAATAATCAACCCTATAATAATAAGAACACAAAACTTTTTTAGTATATGAGAATACTAAGACATGAGCACCATGTCAACTGAGACACAGACCTTAAATCCCCAATTAGTTCAATCACTCAGATCATGTTAATTAATTTCCCCTCAAGTGGTGCAAGTTTAGAACTTACTGACAAGCATCTGATTATGCAAAAAATGATAGCGAGAGATTAGTACTGCCTAGGTAGAGCAAAACGACTACTCTCTTATCCCTAATCAACATACTACACCGAGCACCACATTACAAAACATAATTAGCAGCTAAGAAGCTTCCAAGAGAACAACTTGCACAGGATCAACAAATTTAAGCATAAGTGTTTCAAAACCATTAAAGGTTATACTAAGGAATAAGATACAACTTTGTTTGATAATATAAAAATAAAAAATACAACTTTGTTAACCAACTTCCACTTGAATGATGCAAAAACTTACTTTGTTTGATCTTATAAACATAAATTAATACGAGTATTTACAAACAAAACGTATGTCTAACTTGTGTTTATCATTATGAAGGTAACCTAAACCTCGGCACATAAGTTTGGTCAGTCGCCTGATAGAAATCAAAAGCCATGAGCTTGATGGAGAGTAGTTTTGCTTGTAAAGGAGATAGTTCTTTGTATGTTTAATGTGGGTGAAGAAGAGTGATACGTTTGTGTGTTTTTAAGATGCATATAGATAGAATGAAAGTTACTCTGTATATAATAGAGATGGTGCGAGTGGTTGTTGAGTGAAATAAAGAAGGTAGTTGGAAGAGTTAGTAGTAGCATTCAAGTGTCTTCTCAACTACCCATCATTTCATATCACTGGAAAATTAGTAGAGCTTATGGAAGATTTTCTGATACAACAAGTGCCCATGCTTTTTCACTTTATCTTTTCTACTTATGAAACCACGTGAATGAATACAGAATACTGACACTTTTTCAGCCATATTAATTTGGATTTTGGAGCCATGTTTCCATATAAGCGTGGTTAGCCATGCATGCATAAAGGTCTGTGTGATGGAAGAAGTTGTGAGAGTAAGGCACAACATATGTTTGAAATATACATGTGGTGTTGAGAACGAATAATCAACCCTATAATAATAAGAACATAAAACTTTTTAAGTATATGAGAATACTGAGACATGAGCACCATGTCAACTGAGACACAGACCTTAAATCCCCAATTAGTTCAATCACTGAGATCATGTCAATTAATTTCCCCTCAAGTGGTGCAAGTTTAGAACTTACTGACAAACATCTGATTATGCAAAAAATGATAGCGAGAGATTAGTACTGCCTAGGTGGAGCAAAACGACTACTCTCTTATCCCTAATCAACATACTACACCGAGCACCACATTACAGAACATAATTAGCAGCTAAGAAGCTTCCAAGAGAACAACTTGCACATGATCAACAAATTTAAGCATAAGTGCTTCAAAACCATGAAAGGTTATACTAAGGACTAAGATACAACTTTGTTTGATAATATAAACATAAAAAATACAACTTTGTTAACCAACTTCCACTTGAATGATGCAAAAACTTACTTTGTTTGATCATATAAACATAAAATAATACGAGTATTTACAAACAAAACGTATGTCTAACCTGTGTTTATCATTATGAAGGTAACCTAAACCACGGGACATAAGTTCGGTCGGTCGCCTGATAGAAATCAAAAGCCATGAGCTTGATGGAGAGTAGTTTTGCTTGTAAAGGAGATAGTTCTTTGTATGTTTAATGTGGGGGAAGAAGAGTGATACGTGTGTGTGTTTTTAAGATGCATATAGATAGAATGAAAGTTACTCTGTATATAATAGAGATGGTGCGAGTGGTTGTTGAGTGAAATAAAGAGGGTAGTTGGAAGAGTTAGTAGTAGCATTCAAGTGTCTTCTCAACTACCCATCATTTCATATCACTGGAAAATTAGCAGAGCTCATGGAAGCTTTTTTGATACAACAAGTGCCCATGCTTTTTCACTTTATCTTTTCTACTTATGAAACCACGTGAATGAATACAGAATACTGACACTTTTTCAGCCATATTAATTTGGATTTTGGAGCCATGTTTCCATATAAGCGTGGTTAGCCATGCATGCATAAAGGTCTGTGTGATGGAAGAAGTTATGAGAGTAAGGCACAACGTATGTTTAAAATATACATGTAGTGTTGAGAACGAATAATCAACCCTATAATAATAAGAACACAAAACTTTTTAAGTATATGAGAATACTAAGACATGAGCACCATGTCAACTGAGACACATACCTTAAATCCCCAGTTAGTTCAATCACTGAGATCATGTCAATTAATTTCCCCTCAAGTGGTGCAAGTTTAGAACTTACTAACAAACATCTGATTATGCAAAAAATGATAGCGAGAGATTAGTACTGCCTAGGTGGAGCAAAACGACTACTCTTTTATCCCTAATCAACATCCTACACCGGGCACCACATTACAGAATATAATTAGCAGCCAAGAAGCTTCCAAGAGAACAACTTGCACATGATCAACAAATTTAAGCATAAGATGCTTCAAAACAATGAAAGGTTATACTAAGGACTAAGATACAACTTTATTTGATCATATAAATATAAAATAATACAACTTTGTTAGCCAAATTGCACTTGAATGATGAAAAAACTTATTTTGTTTGATCATATAAACATAAAATAACACTAGTATTTACAAACAAAACGAATGTCTAAACTGTGTTTATCATTAGGAAGGTAATCTAAACCACGGGACATGAGTTCGGCCGGTCGCTTGAAAGAAATCAAAAGCCACGAGCTTGATGGATGTAGGATCGTTATTCCTTAATGAAACACTGAAATACTGTCAACTATGCGGAATCTAGTTGGCAGTACTTAAGAGAACACACAATTATTAATCAAACGATTTGTATTACCACACTTTGAATCTGCCTAAGTTTGCAGATCCCTAATACAATACTAATCTCTAACTA
>BQNB010056434.1:15000-16114 GCA_026074375.1 Tanacetum coccineum | reverse complement strand
AAAAGAAAGACAGTTGTTTCTGATGCTGGTGAACCTTCACATCCTCCCAAAAAGTTGAGGGAGGATCATGGAACCCTGAGTAGGGCCTCCATAGGTGGTAAGTCCAGGTCCACGGTTCAGCGGTTGCTTGCTGGAGCTATGCAGAATGTTGAGGTCAGGGGTGAGCCTATTCCAACCTTGCCCTTTGTCACGTCCTCTGTTTATGCCACGCCGGAACGTGAAGATGAGGCTCATACTGACTCCGCAACCGGACTTAACCTTCGAACCATCAGTGCTCTGCCAAGGTTCGTTATCTCTTCATATTCTTCTCATCATTCTGGTGCTAATATTGCGGAAGCTGAAGTTGATTCTTTTGCCAGGCCTTCTATTCCGTTGATGACAGTGGCCACTACCGTTACTTCCACAGTTGATCCTGCTACAACCGTTAAAGAAAAATTTGTTGAGTCTTCTATTTTTGGTGGTAATTCTTCTGGTGGTGGGGCTGATCACACCGCAGGTGGCTTTTCTGACCTTACTGGCAGTGACTTCATTGTTGGTGGTATCCGCACTGTTATTAGCCCTGACACGGATCTTCAGAAAGTATATGTACCCCAATGGAGCGTAACCAATGGTTCTCGCCTAGATGACGGTCGTACTTGCCGTGAAATGGTGGATGAATTTGCTCCTCCTAAGTTCTTTGCGTCAATCCGTGGTATGGAACATGACCAACTTTTCCTGGAGTTCAATGTAGGGGATGCTCGCCAAATGTCTCTTAGTGCTAAAGTGAGGATGCGTGCTGAGTATAACATTAGAGAGAGAAGGAGATTGAATTCTGTTGTGGAGGAGAAAAATTCATTGCTGAAGGCCAAGGATGAAGAAGTTAAAAGTCTCAAGGCACAGTTGCTAGTGAAGGAGGCGAAAGCTGCGGAGGCCGTCCATCTCCGTGCCGAAGCCTCTAAATTCGAAGTTGTTGAGGAATCTCTTCGTGATGAAGTGAAGGTTCTGAAAGAGCAAAATGCCGCTTTGGAACAAGAGAAAACTGATCTGAGTGTGAAAGTGGCCGATCTTGCTGCTTCAATTAAGTGTTTGGAGTCAAAGAGTTGCTGGACTTGGTAATGCTCAAGGTTACCTTTTG
>BQNB010056434.1:0-5000 GCA_026074375.1 Tanacetum coccineum | reverse complement strand
TTTCTAATTTCTAGAAGAAGTCGGTCAAAGTAATGTTCATACAAAATTTTAGAGGCTAATCCACCGTCCACATACATACGGGGTACACAGTGGCCTCATATTTCTGCCTCTATGATCATTAGACCTTCTGTTCCTTCATCTTCCCCCAGGGGTGGAAAAAAGATTTCTGGATTAGGAGAGAAACTCTGTGTAATCCTTTGTCTAGCCACCCTTTCCCAGGGTCGAACCATTAGGATAGCTAACGCTTTATCTTTCCTGGAAGTTTCTCCTTTCTTTGTCACCTTAGGTTGTTCCTTCCCGTTGTTTTATTTAAGTTCCTTAATCAAATGTGACAGCTTTTCTGCTTTTAGCATTTTCTCAATCCGCTTCTTTAGGTGCATACATTCGTCCGTGTTATGTCATACTTCACCATGAAACTAGCAAAATTTTGCATGGTTTCGTTTCTCAACCGGGGTTGTCATTGGTAGCGGGGCTTTGAATTTTCCTTTGTCTAAAGCAAAAATTTCTTTGGGGGTTTTTGTGAGTAGGGAGAACCGATCCTGCTTCCTTTCCGACCATTGTTGGTTCCGGTAGCCTCCTTTTTTAAAATTTTGCTTTTGGCTGCCTTCATGCTGTTTCCATGGTGGAAACGTTTTTCTCCGTTCGTGATTTGAGGTTGTCACCTCCCCCTGAGGAAAGATGTGGTAACTCTTATCATTTCATCAACTGTTTTCAGGATTTTGTCATAGAGACGTTTGATGAGCTCCGGGTTTGTAATTCCATGCACGAATCCGGAGATTCTCATGCATTCTGGAGCCCCCTTGACATCCCTGCTTTCCAGCTTATATCTTTTCACAAAGTCTTCCGTAGACTCTCCCTCCCGCTGTTTGATGTTATGGATTTCTATAGGATCTTTAATACATTTCTTTTGTTGGAGATAATTTTCCAAAAATACGTTCTTCAGATCATCATAACTATCTATTGATTCAGGCGGAAGGTCATCAAACCATACTCTCGCGTTTTCCGTCAGCGTAGAGTTAAACATGTGGCACCATGTTGGCATGGCCCATCGTTCTATTTTTGCTGCTGCTTGGAAATTTTCAAATGATCCTCCGGATCTTCGCTTCCGTCATATGTCTTGATATGGCTGGGCATCCCTGTTTTTGGGAAGTCAAAATAACGGATTCTAGGTGTGAAAGGATCTACTTCCTCACATACCCATGGCTGGGACAAGTTATCCTCTTTCCTATACGATTTCTTCTTCTTTGATCTTGACTTCCGGTGCCCGCCTTCGCTATCCTCACTTTCTGAGAGAGCTTCTGTGTATTTTGAATGGGAGTTTCGGCTGTAGTTGTCTGAGCGTGCGGACACACTCTTCTCCCTACTTCCTAGCCTTTTAAACATGCCTCCTTCTTTCGACCTCTACCTTGGTGATCTTGACCGCTCACGTCTTATTCTTGAGAATACACTAGGAGTATCGATTTTGACTAGGAGTACCGTGATGTTCCGGAACATCCTTCGAAGTTAAGCCGGGATTTTAGTTCATTTAGCTTTTCACTTTTTTCTTTCTCCCGGTTAAACTTCTCGGCCATGATTAGCAGCAGCTGATTGTAATTTTTGTCGCAATATTCTCGGAGGGCTGCGTCGGACGCGGGCCCACCTCGATCTTACGTAGCTGGATCCTTTCCTCTCCCAACCATATTCCGCACAGCAGACGTGGGTTGGCTAGGTGTGGTTTGTTCATGATTGCTCATGGTGAGTATTTTTGTAGAACGCAGTTGTATTCTGGTCCCACGAATGGCGCCAACTTGTTAGTACAAAATACGTAATGGGTTAAGTAGATGGATCCGGGGAGTTGTTGGACCAGGCCCAAGGATGAGATCTTGTACTAAATCAAGTAATGAGATGATTCCTTGCACAACGAAAGGTAAACCATTAGCCTTACTGTGGGGACGGACCCCGCGATTGGACTCCGGCGTAAGAGTAAGTAGACATATTTGTCAGAAAATGTCAAAGTATGTGTGTATGAAATGTGATAAGAAAATCATACATCGTGTGGTGTCAGAACACCCTTTTTTATAGGTGAGCAAAATACTAGGTTTTCCTAATATTTCGCTCATATCTGTTAGTGGGCCGAAGTGGGCCCCCTGTCTGGCAAGGGTCCGCAATAATCGTGTTCTTGCGGTTGTAGGTTTTCTTCCGCGGATGTTTCTTGGTTCGCGAAAGGTCTGTCACTTCTGGCTTAACGCTTCCGGGCCGTACCAGCACGGGACTGGGCCTAATCTTGGCCCATCATATTTTAATTTGCTTTAGTTAGGCTTAGAGCCCATTATGAAAATATAGTTTAGGCCCAGAGGCCTGGTAAACTTATTATACGTGATCAAAGAGCAAACATTTTTTTGAAGTAAAGAAGACTTGGTGCTGGGACAATGGCGTTGAGTTTTCAAGAGAAATCAATAGCATTGTTATAATTTTTGGGGACGTTTTTCAGTCCATGTTTTGGGCATGTCTAGGAACTTTTCTTATATATATATATGCATGGGTTTTGTCCATATAAGTTGATTGTTAATTTCTGTTATTTACAAAAATAATATAACAATTGTCTAAATATAAGAATTAAAAAATAAATAAGTTTGTGTGTATAAAGCGTCCGATTTATCAAAGAAAATTTAGAACAAATACATGCATCAATACCGCAGCAAAGACGATCTTAAATACAAAAAAACGTTATGTGTAAATAAAATATCGCCTTCTACTTTTTTTTACATAACAAATACACGCAATTTAAAATGGTCAGCCGCAACATGCGGTAGCCTAATTACTTGTTAACTAACATTTTTCGTTCGTCCATGCCACTCATGATCACCTGTATTTTGTTCTGCCTCGACATACTTTGTCAACACCACTTGAGGCACATTTATGATTTAACCACAACATTTTTCCAATAACCAAGGTACAATCCCAAAAACGTGGCCACCCTCGTGAGCCGGTAATTCTTGCACCTCAGCCATGTTAACTTTCCAATGACCCTTGTCGGTTGGGGATTGTTGAACATTAGCCGTACTAACTCTCTTTAATTCCTCCATTTCTTCATGTGTCATCTGTACAGAAATTATAAGACAATATGTTATAAACTTCTAATGTGAAATATAAAAAAAATATGTAGTGCATCTACCCTTGTTGCAAATCACTAAATTAATAAAGGAAAGAACAAATATAGAATGCGAATGTAAACTTGCATTGTTAATGGCTCGAAACTCAATCCCTTCAATATAGACGACCTGGTTTACGTAATGAGATCCTGATAAACCCAATAGAAAGACATCAATATCGGCTTCTTCTGCGAGACTCGAGAACTGAAATAATTCTTTCATCAGCCATCCGTCATCTCTTTTTGTTGTGCAATGTGAACGCAAAAATTTATTTCCTATATGGTACTCAAGGTCCATAGATGTAATTGATTTTTTTCTTGGATCAGAAAACTTGAAGAGTAGATTAACCCCATAATTAACGCCCGGTGATAAAAGATGAGCCTTTATCTTGAATTGCAGGTACATCATCGAACTATCGGCTATCCATGCTACTTGTCCAAACCTACAACAATAATTATAAGCAAGTAAAAACTACAATAAATAAGCCATTTGATTATTGCCAGCATTAGCGATAATTCTTTATTAAAAATAGGTCTTCTGTATTCTTTTCATCTTATCCATAGTAATTCAGTCTTTTCTTATTACAATAATTATGAGACAAACAATAACTACATCTAGCTCCACCGTACAGAGAGAAACATGAAAGAAAAAAAAACACGAACCTTGATTCCTGAGTAGGTATCCACTTATCTGGCCCGAAGTAGCTTTTGAAATGAAACTCTGTTGCTGATATTACTTCAACTCTTCTTCCGTCAGTCCCAAGAGAAAACCACTATGATACAATCAAATCAAATCCAATTTCAGTAATATATGAGTAATGAGTAAATGCATGTATTGGCCTAACATTATGGATAGTGGTTTTTATTACTACTCCGTTTTCTCATTCTTGATTTTTCTTTATCCATGCTACACTAGCTAGGGTGTCATCCATTTTACTTCCATCATTTGACAATTATGAGAAAACACATTGTGTGTGTGTGTTCAGGGTGTCGTGAAAAAAGCCCGAGAAAGAGGGAGAGTTGTGGGGTTCTTAGGGGGGAGTGGGATGCCACCAGGGGTTGGAGCTCCACTGTGGCTTTGAACTAAAATAAAGTTTTACTAGAAGATAGAAAAGAACACGAGTGACAAAAGATCACTTTTCGGAAAGCATGGATTTTAATTTTCTATGAAAAGAACATCAGTTTATTATGTACCTAGCCAGATACTCTCTTTCACCCCGATTGTTTGGCCTCCCTATTCTATTGTGGGTTACCCAGTCTGTTCTCTCGGGGCAACTATATAAGAACACAAAAAAGCACAAATTAAGTAATTACCACCTTGTTCTCTCGGAGCAAGAATCCTTTGTGAAGGGATGTGCAAATGTCCTTATTGCTCATAGCATAGTAACTCTCAGGTGAATATGTCATTTGGATTATTTTTCCAAAATCTCTAGGTATTTTGGGTTCCCATATTTCAATTTCCACCTGCATACGAATTCAATAATTAAAATTCCCATCAACAAAGACACCACACATGTGTATGCTTTAAACTCCAGCTCATTTTACTTGTGATATTTCATTTATTTCTCAGTGCGGAAAATCAAATAAATAAAGTACAAAGGAAAATGGCTTCTTGATCATTATAAAATTTACTACGAAAAATTATTCACCATTTTATCTATACTTCTATACTATTATATAAAGCATTTACAATGTGGGTCCCATCAAAAATTAAGATAAGGAGGTGCAATATTGACCATCCATCTTATTTTAGAAAATGACATCATAGAGTGACATGTGTCATTTCTTAATTAAAATATCACTTTTATTTTCAATTTGACATATCTTTTTATCTATTTATTTTTTTTATGATCTAATTTCACCGTATTTT
>BQNB010056433.1:0-38671 GCA_026074375.1 Tanacetum coccineum | reverse complement strand
CTTTGGTTCGGGAACTTATTGATGGATAATACCTCAAATGAAGGTATTATTTGTTGGTGTTCTTTTACCAACTTTGTAAATTTTTATATTCACAAATTAATGAGAAAAATTAAAAAATCCGAAAGAGCAAATATTTTTGTATTTTTGTGTTTAATCTTTTACTTATACTAAAAAGTAATGAAAAATATTTTTACTTTTTATATTTTTAATTTTTTTTTTGTATTTTTGATTTTCTTAAAAGCGTAACTTTCGAAGATGAAAGGTTCTTCAAATCATGATCAACAAACTTCAAACTAAGGAATCTTAATCACAAATCCCCGGCAACGGCGCCAAAAACTTGGTTGCGTAAAGTTTTATACACGTAAAATAATATAATAGATATGAAATTACCAAACTACCCTTGAGGACAAAGGAAGAAAGGAAAATTCTCTCGATTATATATAATAATATGTATATTTACCGGATTTGAATGAAATCGAAGATTGATTTGATTATCTATTTCTATGAATTAAAAACAATTAAAATAAGCAAACTATAACAATTAAGCACGAAAACAAATAACGGGTACGAAGAAAACGCGACAAATAAGCAAGTATGACCAATTTAAAACCTACTAATGCAAATTTAATTTCTAAACCTAAATTAAGATAAAAGAAAATTTAAAGAAAAAGAAAATTATTTTTTTGATTATTTTTGATTTTTTTATGAATTAAAAGCTAATTTAATGATTAATAATCCTAGAAAATAACAAATTAATTCCTAAAAATTCTAAAAAATGATTTTAAACTTTTAGAAAAATCTAAGAAATGATAAAAACTCAGAAAAATATTTTTAACTATTTTTTTATAATAAAATCCTATTTTATAAAACTAAATAAAAAAAACTTAAAAATGAGATTAAAAATCTAAAAGTGACAAAAATGATTTTAATGCATGTAAACCTTAAAGTAATTATTCTAAATCTAAAAACTATTTTTTTGTATTTTTAAAAATTATTTTTCTATTTTTTATGAATTTTCTAAAAATTTAAACTAAGAAAAATGATTAAAAATAAACTATTTATAGGAAAAATCCTGAAAAATCACAAAAAGTACCAAATGATGCAAGGAATTAACGAAAAATAAAATCAGAAGCCCAGCTTATCTAATAAACTGGGAAAAAGCTATACTAAGCTACGGCTTATTTTAAAGCTTTAATACCAAAATGTGTACAAGAATAAAGTGGAAACAAACACTCACGGATGAGCTACTGAAGCACAATGGTAAGTGAGTGTGTATGTAAAGGCAAGGTCGTGGGCTCGAGTCCCAAGCCTTGCTTTTTGCAATTTTTTTAAATTTTGAAAATTTTAAAAACAAAGATGTAGAAAAGCTAAAAACTAATACTTTAAATAACAGAATTTTTTTTAAAACTTACTAAATAAGCTGATAAATGGCTAAAAAGACAGAAAAATGCCTAACTACTCTTTTTTTGTTTTTTTTATAAAACTTAAGAACTCTAAAAGATGAAATAAGCTATACTCAATGAATAATAAGCTAATTTTTAAACTAGTCCTACCCTAATAAGCTGAAAATGACAGAAATAAGATCAAAAAGACAATCCATAAGCTGAAATAAACCAAAAATCATTTAAGCAATTCTGAAAACCAAACAGGCCAAATAGCAAACTTTAGGCTTAATTTTAAGCTAACAAACAAGAAATGATTAGTACCTACTAAAAGCTTAAACTACTAGCTACTTAAAACTACTTTCAAAAAACATTTTGAAATCTTAATAAGCTATGAAAAGGCTACTTGAAGATGGTAATGCAGACAGACTACTATATTTTTGGTTTTTAAGAATTTTTATGAAAAAGAAAAAGGACAGAATTGCAGACCTAATTCAGATAAGCAAATGAACTCTTTTAAAGCAACTTTAGACCTAATTTAAATAGATTTAATGATTGCAGTATTATTATAACTATAGAAAAAAACATAAAAATAAATCCCGAAAGTAATTTAAGAAAGTTAGCAAGTTTACCCTTGATAAATTCACTCTCAAAAATAGTATATAAAATATAAAAAAAAAATACGTATCATAAACCGGGCACGTATGATCACCCGTGTCGTTTCCCCAATACTAGTGAAATTGAAACACTGTTAGGTTTGGATTCTGATTTGAATGAAGCAAAGAAAATATTTGATTATATTATGCTACTAAAATAAAGCACAATTTAAAAACAACTAGTAACAATTACACTAATTACGGAAAGTAAATAAAATGCGACATTTAAGAAAACAAAAACAATTAAATCTTAAAGATGTAAACAAGATTCCAAAACCTAAATTAATGCTAAAGAAATATTAAGGAAAAGAAAATATTTTTTAAGGGCTTTTCGGATTTTTTATGAATTAAATAGAAATTAAATTGATAAAAACTAAGAAAAATACTTTTTAAACTAAATTAACTCTAAATTACTTAAAAAAATGAGAAAAACATTTTTTTATTACTAATTTTTCTATTTAAAAGATTAAAATTTAAAATTAAAGTTGAAAATTAAAAACTAAAGGTTTGAAAATTAAATGGAATCAAACTAAATTCGAAAATTAATTTTTAAAAATATAAAACTTAAACTAAAAATATATAAAAAATATTATTTATAAAAAAGAAATTAGCAGAAAATAAATATTTAAATAAAAAGGCCCTAATTTTTTAATGAGTAATTTTAAACTAATTTAAGTAATTAAACTAAAAACCTAACTTATTATTTATAAAAACTATTTCTATTAAACTAAATGTAATCGCCAAAACACAATGGGTTTGAAAGTGACACATTAATAAACAAAGTTAGGGTAGCGGCCTAAGTTAAAGTTTTATAAAACACACAAAGTTTGATCTATTGACAGAAATAGTCCCTGGACTTGGGACTAACTAGACTTAACAATTAAACTAACGAAGGACTAACTATGCAATTAACTAAGGACTAACTGCGTAACTAACAAGGACTAACTATGCAAATTTTATAAACTAACAGTAAACTTTTAAGAAGGACGAGAAAATGACCCCTGAACTGATCCCTAACTTCTAACACATCAAACATCCTTTTTTTATATAAAACAGCTTATAAACCCTAACTTTTATATCTACTTATACTAAAAACATAACTTTCACTTATTTGAAATAAGCTGAAAAAGCTTATTATCTATAAAGCTTAGCACTTAGTTTTCTACATCCTCAAACTAAAAGAACCAAGCAAATACAAGGCACTTTAACAGATATTACAAACGTAATAAAATCTACTAAATCAAACTATTAGCAAATCCACACAGCTTATTTAACTCTTATATGAAACAGATTACTAGTACAAATAACCCACAGCTTATTAAGAAAACAGAAAAAGAACAAATGTAAAACAAATTAAACCCTAATATTGTGTACCTTAGTGTTCCCAGCATGAACAGGAAACAATAATAAGCTGTTTGGGACTTATGGCTTATTCACATAAGCCCAATCTCGAATCAACAACAACCTAATCTAACCTATATGCTAACCAATAGCTCTAAACCCTCTTGATACCATAGCAGCCATCCAATTCCAGGATGGTATCAAGCCTTGATTATTTGAACAGCAATAACAAACACAAACACCAATATTTCGACAGAATTTGAATGAAGACGCAAATTAATATGAAAAAATTCTTTATAAAAACTGAAATAAGGTTTCTTACCATAACAAATGAAATAACAACAACATGAAATTGAAATTACATTAAAAAACTACTAAAAAAAACTGAATCGAAAAAATTAAACTACTACTTAAACTAAAAAAATTAACCACCGAATAAGCTGGAATGAGGGGGTATTTATACCCGAAGTCTTGAGCTCCTCTCTTCATCTAGATCCTTCTATTCATCTTTATCTTGACCTTCAATCATTTCTCTCTCCTTGATCTCAAACGTAAGCCGTTGGATTAAAGTTGTATAAACCCGGATCGTTGACGTGGCATATGTGTGTTAGTTATGTGAGTGTATACACTCACAATCCCCTACGAACTTGACCATGAGGAATCGATTTATTGCCAGGGTGATTGGTTGTGGTTTAATATTGATATTGAAGGATTGTTTTAAAAGGGTGTAGAGGGGATCATTAACCCTATGTTAATTTGGGTTGTGTAAAAAGATTGACTGACTATGGTTCATGGAGGACTTGAGTGAGTTTCGTCGAGTGTGTTAAGTTTAATCTGAATTGGGGGTAAATGAGGAACAGTAAATGTTAATAGGTTATAACATACCCGGTTTAGTGTTCGGTGTCAATACAGGTCAATCGGGATGACTACATAGACGGGTTCTAGTGGGCAAAAGAATATGAATGGTTGAGCCCACTAGGATACAATGGGTCCCACGGTTCAGATTGACCGGGTATATGAGCCACGCCGCTTTACTACATCCTTTTTCATGGGTGGTGACATTGCTCCATATCTGGCCCCAGTGAGTTTTGTTTTCTCTTTTCAAATATAATTACTTTCCACAATTGTCAAAAACAGTCCTTGTTGTTACAAAAGAGTGGTGCTCGCTTCATAGGCTTTGTAAGTTGACTGTGGAAGCTGCATTGACTTTGTAGAGGCTGAGGCATGATCCTCTTGCTTTGGCTTCGATTTCGTTTAGCTTCTTATCACCATCCATTCTCGTGTTCGTTTTTTGACTGTTTTCTTGTGATATCTGCCAATATCCATACCTGCACACATAAAACTTAGAACAAGCACATTTTGCCATTTTTGAAGCCGTTTTGTTTATATGGGTTATTTTAAGCATAAATAGATATGTGTTTCTACACTTATCAAAATTATCCCTCCCCAAACTAAACGATTGTGTGACCTCCCGCAATATTCACAGCCTTATAACCAAAATACCTCAAATTTCCCCAAACTAAACATTTGAAAATAGCAAGAGATTTGTTTGAGAAGATAAAGAAGATCACAAGTTATAAAAACACCCGACTTCCCAATTTCTAAGATTTTTTCTCTTTAAGATTTTACTTGATTATTAACTACAAACTACAATTATTTGTGTTGACATAATGCATGTTTTTCATTACCACATTGTACTTTTAGGAAATAGGAACAAAAAGCTCAAAAAGCGTCTAAAAGATAACTTCATCATCCCATTATTTCACTTTCCAGCTAAGCATAAAAACAAGATCATCGTAGTATATTACAAGCATGGAACACTAACACTACTCCATAAATACTAATTCTGTTCTTACTTTTTCCTCACCGCAAATCCTACCTTTTGATATCTCAGATTTACTTAAGTCATATATACCGAAGGCACTTTAAGACTTTTGTTCGATATTTAATAATTCAGAAAAATAAAGTTTAATGGTAAGAACGCAAATAATTTGCTCCTAGCCCCTTCCAAAAGATCAAATGCAATCGAGAATAATGTCCCCCATCGAGGCGACCAAAATTGGCTTTTTATTAGGCTACTTAAGCAAGGCACCATCATGTCCATAAACCCTAAGGCTCTTTAAACATGAATGTGCCAATCTGCCTTATCACATATACCCTTAAGACTCTTTAAAGCACAAAAAAAGACAAAAATTAAGCAACTTTGTTAAACCTTCAGTCCCTATAGTAGCTACATCATCGCCACGTAGCCTCCGACAAGATGTACAAACATATTTCGACCTCGATTATAAAAGTAAAACCGGTGACTATTGCTCGAATCCACATCCGATAGCGAGTCGACAAGACGTTATTCTACTTATATGACACGAACTCTATCCCCTCATATGAAACACTCACATCGGCCACGCCTCGACACGAAGAAGTAACTCTGGCATAGATACTTCATTAATAGATTTGTTGTATTTTTTAAGCCAAATTAAATTATTCCTGATGTGTACTCATCTAATCACATAAGGAACTAAAGAAAACTTCTATTAACTGAATTATATAACCAAAACACCATTAAAATTCTATTTAATAACATTTTATATAAAAGTGAAACAAGCTAAATTGGAGAAAAAGCCACAAATTAAATACATATGAGCTTGAAAGAATCCAACTATTATACGATTAAATAACATGACTTATAAAAAACAACTATCATTTCTTGTTCTTCACAAAAGAAATTGCAAATGCTTAGCCTATATAAAATCTCAACTTGGCATGTTTAAAAATCTACTTGAGAATTAGCACAAGTCCTTCATTTACTAATGATTCAAGTCCTAAGCATGTCATGTACTAAGGCCAAAACAATCTTCATAATGTTAAGGAAAAAGCAGAACTCAACACTCGAAAAATCGGGTCAAAAATTACTTCTATTCTTACCAACAGAAAACAATCATTTTGTCTTAACATTTTTTTGTTTTTTATTTTTTTTTAATAAAACAAACTGAAAAAATTTTAAAATTTATGCTATTTTGTTGGGAAAAAATGGAACGTGAGAACAAAACAATAAGCAAGCAAACATCAATTCGATAGATTCCCTTACCCCAAACTAAAACTAAACATTGTCCTCATGTTTTAAGTCGGATCTACTCGAAACTCTAGAGCCGTTATGAGTAGCCAAGATATAATCGTTAAATCGATAAATAATGAACGGATAATGATCTCCCCAAACTTTTTCACACAAAGGATGAAAACTCGAGTGGCTCACGGAATTAGGCATGAACACGAGAGATTTCTTGAATGGTGGGTTTAATCCTGCCAAATCACAACACAGACAACAACAATCGAGAAAACGAAGAGGATGGGCCCCTAAACATCACCACACATCGAGGTTAGAAAATAAAATAGAAAGAAAAGGATAAGCATGGGGTGAACTCCCACGAAGCGGCTTGTTTTTGATTACCGAGTCGCAAGCTCGACTCGATCCCTGAATTTAGTTGTTCTTAGGGAGAGCAATACTTAGAACAAGAAACTGTTTAGAAAAGCCACCAGGCTCTTAGAAATGTGACTAAAGCAGGGCACAAATGGTGTCTTCATTACTCGAAGTAGACAATTGAGAGGAAATGAAGGTAAATCTGAACAAGGGTGGGTAAAATACTGGTCAAAAAATCAGGAAGATTTAGAAACACCTCTTAAATCTCTTTGATTATCAAAATTCCCGCCCCTTTGGGTTCAAAACAATTTCTCAATATCCGGAGGTTCCTGAGACGCGAAGTGACGGATCATCTTGGTGATCAAGGTTAGGTGAACCTCATTAACTTGCATCATCGAATCAAGCATCTCAACACCAAGCGGAATTAAATTATCTGGAACCCAGGAGAATATCAATCACTTCTTGAGTCGGGCTCACTATCCTACAACGAGGATAGAGACATGGGAAGAAACTCGATAACTGAATTTAAGATGAAAATTTCCCTGGGAAGTTGAAATTTCATTAAGCAACTGTCATAAGACTAATATATTCCTCAAATTCCGAGTCAATCGCTCTCAGGAATGTAAAGGCTCACTCGGCGAACTCATGGTGAAGAGGATCACTCCTTGTAGAAAAAGTAATATGAAGAATTCATTCTGTTCTGGCTCATGATCGAAATTACTTCGAATCGATATTATGGGAATCATCATCCTAGTATATTATCAAGAAAAAGCTATGTCTCCTTCTGAATCGAAATAATCCCATCCTCTGAAAGTTAAGAAATACTTCAAAATGCAAGAAAATCATCAAGTCTCATCATTAATCGTCTCAGGAGCAAAAAAACACTCATCTGTCGGATAGAGAGTGTGAGAAAAAGACTAGCTTATCGGAAACGTTGAATCTTTTTTAATCTCGACATCTTCTTGAAAATTCTCTTCATGCAAGTCCTTCTTAAGAGTTGAATCATCATTACCCGGTGGTAACGAATCAAGAGGAGCAAGTTCATCGGCGAACTTCACAAAATTATCACTAGTCTTCACCAGAGAAGAACTAGGAGAAGGATCATCAGAATGAGTAGTGGTACTGCCACTAAACGGATCATCTTTTGAAAAATCGATAACAGAAATGGCATGAACAAAATTCTTTTCCTTGTTTTTCTCAGATTTATCGGCATAGTAAACAAGTTCATCTTTTCCTACTCTTAGTCAAATTTTCCTCGTAAAATCAATGAGATCTTTGCGTTCGAAGGAAGTCTTCCTAGCAAATAAGGCACTCTCGGTTACAGTTCAAATTAACCACCACAAAAATCTGCAAGAAAAGTGAAACCATCAACTCTAACTACAACATCCTCGGCTATGCCCATCGGGTGAGAAATGAACGATTGGCAAGACTCGTGAGTCATGTCGATAGGATCAAAGCTTTCAAGCTCAAGTTTTGTAGATAGACTAAGGTAAAAAAGATTAATGCTAGCTCCTGAATCGGCTAAAGCACTATCTTTTGATTCTTGTACAGCACAATTGGATAGAGAAATTTCCCTGATCTTCGAAGTTTCACGGATAGGGAGGGGGGGGGGGGGGGTGATGATAGCGAACATTCACATTTCACCATGTGATAGCGATCTCCTCAACTCTCTTGTTTCATAGCAACGAGCTTAACCATTTGTTTAAACTTTGCATTTCGACTAGAGCAATCTTTTCAATCCAAATCTCTAAACGAGTTGTTTTGAACATTTTCAAGAACCGGCTATGTTGAGCACATGGTATATTCGTGTCTCTATAATACATCCTCTCGGATATGGAATATTAGATGGATACGAATTAGAAATTAGGAACAAGAAAAACGGTTTCTTTTGCTTTTGGTTTTTGGGATTTCCATTAAAATGGAATCTTCTCCCCCCGAAAGAGGGACAAGTGCGGATGATTTTCCATTTTGGATTTTGCACTTTTTCCGTGAACGTCTCCGGTTTTGTTCAGGATCTTTGAGGTTTTGGAAACAACTGGTGAAGGAACAAAGGAATCGAAGGTCTTCTTACCAAGCCTTACACGCTCCTTGTGGTATAGCATTATTTGCAGACGAGGGTTAGTTATGTTTGACTTGGAAGAGTTCCTAATTGAAGTAGAGGCTGAATTTGAAATTATCACAAAGACTTGTCAACAAACTTTAACATTACCATTTGATTCTGCAAATTTTTGACCTGAATTTTGAACAGTCATCAACACCATGCATCGTTTGCCTTGAACGTAGTTTTCAAATCTGTTTTCGAAAACACCTTGTTGGCAGTTAGGTAAGTAAAACATGATTGATTGGTGGTTGGTTGGTTGGTGTTTGGATATGTGGAGCTTGATAAACAAGATTTTGAACGGTTTTGAATAAAATTTCCTCCACGGTTTTGTTGAAAATTAGGATTGTTTTCCTGATAACTTTTGATGGTTTGGACATTTGGTTGATTGAAAACCCGTGGTCTCATTTGACTTTGCAAATTTTAAGTTGTTTTCTTTGAAAAATTTACCAATGCTGCGGTTGTTGGAAATAGTTGGATGTTATCCTTGAAAAACAGAAAATCGTTTCACTCGAGTTAACGGACAATGTTAAAATTGTAATTGATCCACAAGTAACACATACTTCCTCAACTGCTTAGACTGGTGCAGGAGTAACAACTAAGCTTTCATTTCATCACATTTGTTCATCTTTATAGTACATCTTATATCCTCGGAGAAAAAATAAGAAGCGCCTATATTTGCTATATCGAAAGAATTATTAGCAAGCGAAGATAGAAAGAGAAGCATACCGTACTCACACTTGAAGCACTAACTAGCACACTTCCCGGAGTAACGAACTTTTGACTTGCTTTCAATAATTGCTAAACCTTCTTGATGCATCTTGACTAAGAAATTTCCACCTGCTGCAGAATCTTAAGGCATCTTGATCGTTTTGAATCAAAAGAGTGTAAAAAGTATCGAGTTGTGGAGTTCCGAAAAGCCGAGGTGAGGACAATTATTACGAATGATCCTTTTTAAAACGTTCCCATAGCTTCAATTAAAAGCTTTCGTTTGGTTTTTGATAAAAAGTAAATGATCTCATTCGCTAGTAAGTGGTTTTTGCAGGTGGGAAATATGTTTTATGAATTTGAAACAAGGTCCGTCCCCATGTGAGATGATCTTGGTGGTTCTTTGTCTAACAAGCTCAGGTCTGTCACCGTCTAGAGAAAAGGAAAAGCTAAAGCTTAACCGAAGTAATCGGAACTTTCTGGATGTCTAACTAAGTAGACCTTAATAAAAAAACGAAGATGATGTGGAATCTGTCTACCCGTAAATTTGTGCTTTGCACAAGATGATTAACGTTGCTTAAGCTCAAAATTGTTGGAATGATCGTGGAACAACAAAATCAACTTCAGAAAACCCTTCGATGGGTGCTTGTAACATTATAGCCATCGTTCGAATTGTCGGCCATTGGAACAACGTTATTTCAACAATTGGTTCAACGGAAGAGTTTTGTTGATGACGACAGTCTACGAGATTTGCGAACGAGGCATAAAAAGAAAAAACTCAACAATTAAAAAGCAAAACTTTACACTACTTTTTTTTTTTTTTTTTTTTTTTAGCAATGAATTTAAACGGTTACACGAAAGAGACTTAAACCAAATAATCAACTACTTAATCTCGGTAGCATCTGAAATTGCTTTCAATGGTGAGCGAACGTCGTAGAGACACAAAAAGCAAGTGTTAAATCTTTGATTACGATTTGGGAACAATTGCAATTCAACTCGGAAATGAAATGATAAAACTCAATGGAAATATAAATTGTAGGTTTTCGGACTTACACAACTTGAGAATATTATTTTCTGAATTAAGAAATTTTAATATTTTAGATTTTTTCATTTTTTTTTTATCTTTTTTTTAATAATATAATTATACTAAAAAGAAAAAGAAAATATATTTTTTACTTTTTATAATTTTTTTATTTTTTTTTGATTTTGGATTTATACAAAAATTAACTTTCGAGACGAAAGGATCATCCAAACCAAATCGACAACACAACACGTAGGAAACGTTAACAACAATCCCCGCAAAGCAAAAATAGGCGGCGCCAAAAACTGATTTGCGTTAATTAACTATAGAAATATATCATAAAATATAATCCGGAGAGTAAATAAGAAAGTTAGCAAAGTAACCCTTGGATAAATTCACTCTCAAAAAGATATATATATATATAATATAAAATCTTAATATTAAACCCAGCAAGTATGATCACCCGGGGAATCGTTTCCTCCCCCAATGACTAGTGAAATTGAAACACGTTAAGGAATTTGGGATTCGATTTGAATGAAGCAAAGAAAATTTTTGATATTATTAATGCTACTAAAATTAAAGGCAAACAAATTAACCATAATTAACAAATTAAACTAATTACGAAAGTAAATAAAATGCGACATTTAAGAAAACAAAAACAATTTAAATCTTAAAGTTGTAAACTAGATTCCTAAACCTAAATTAATGCTAAAGAAAATTTTAGGAAAAGAAAAATATTTTTTAAGGGCTTTTCGGATTTTTTATGAATTAAATACTATTTAATCTAAATTAAATTCTAAAAATAGAAATTAAATTGATAAAAACTAAGAAAAATACTTTTTAAACTAAATTAATTCTAAATTACTTAAAAAGATGAGAAAAACATTTTTTATTACTAATTTTTCTATTTAAAAGATTAAAATTTAAAATTAAAGTTGAAAATTAAAAACTAAAGGTTTGAAAATTAAATGTTTAAAACTAAATTCGAAAATTAATTTTTAAAAATATAAAACTTAAACTAAAAATTATATAAAAATATTTTTTATAAAAAGAAATAATGCAGAAAATTAATTTTATTAAAAGCCCTAATTTTTAATGAGTAATTATAAACTAATTTAAGTAATTAAACTAAAAAACCTAATTTATTATTTATAAAAACTATTTTTATTAAGCTAAATGAAATCTGCCAAAACACATGGGTTGAAAGTGACACGAAACAAAGTTGAGGGTAGGCGGCCAAACATTAAAGTTTTATGAAAAACACAAAGTTTGATCTATTGACAGAAATAGTCCCTGGACTTGGGACTAACTAGACTAACAATTAAACTAACGAAGGACTAACTATGTAATTAACTAAGGACTAACTGCGCATTTAACAAGGACTAACTATGCAAATTTTTAACTAACAGAAACTTTAAAGAAGGACAGAAATGACCCCTGAACTCCCTAACTTCTAACACTCAACATCCTTTTTTATATAAAACAGCTTATTATCCTAACTTTTTAAGAATCTACTTATATAAAACTTAACTCTAACTTATTTGAAATAAGCTGAATAAGCTTATTAGCTTATAAGCTCTAGCAACTTAGTTTTCTACCTCTCAAACTAAATGAACAAAGCAAATTCAAGGCACTTGACAGAATTTTACTACTTAATAAAATCTACTTAATCAAACTATTTAGCAAATCCAAACAGCTTATTTACTCTCCTATGAAACAGATTACTAGTACAAATAACCCACAGCTTATTAAGAAAACAGAAAAAGAACAAATGTAAAACAAATTAAACCCTAATATTGTGTACCTTGGTGTTCCCAGCATGAACAGGAAACAATAACAAGCTGTGTGGGACTTATGGCTTATTCACATAAGCCCAATCTCGAATCAACAACAACCTAATCTAACCTATATGCTAACCCTTAGCTCTAAAACCCTTGGAGTCTCAGCAGCCATCCAATTCCAAGAGACTCCAAGCCTTCATGATAACAAACACAAACACAAATATTTCGACAAAATTTAAATTGAGACACAAATTTATATGAAATAATATTTTTATTAAAACTGAAATTAAGTTCTTACAATCGTGAAACAAAATTACATGACATTAAAATAAAAATTACATTTGAAAAAAAACTATGAAAATTAACATGAAAAATTAACCCCTAAAAATTATATCTTAACTGCTGGATTGAGGGGTATTTATACCCGAAGCTTGAGCTCATCCTCCTCTTCTAGACTCTTCTATCCTCTTCATCTTGACCCTTCAATCATTTCTCTCTCCTTGATCTACTATCTCAATCGTTAGATCAAAGAGTATGCACCCGGATCATTGACGTGGACAAGAGTGGTGTTAGTTATGTGAGTGATAAACAACCACACACGGTCACATCACCCAAACATTTCCTTAGCTTCTGCCAGGAGTGGAATGTGTTGGGGATTAAATGATAGTGACAATGGTTAAGGGTTGTGAGAAGGAGGATTAACCCAAAGTTAATTTAGGTGGGGGTGAAAAGTTATAAACAGGGATCAGTTTTTCTTCGGAGTGTGTTCATGTGTGTGTGAGTGAGTTTAATCCGATTTGGGTAAAAATGTGTGAACAGTAAGTGTAAAGAGGTTAATAAGTTTAACCGGGTAGGGTAGGGTAGGGTCGGGTTTAATTGGGTTGGGGGTTAAACTCTCATTGGTTGATTGGGGATCCACGGGTTTATTTGACCCGGACTTTGACCCGCGCCTTTTTATAACTATAGGGAAATTACATCTTCGGCCCTTGTGTTTGGCAAGTCTATTTTTTTAGTTAAAAATAACTTTCATAAATTGCAAAATCAGCCCTTGAGTTATTAAAACAAATGGAATTGGGCTTTGGATGAATGTGGTTTAGCTGCAGTTGACTGTAGAAGGCTGAGGCATGATTCTTTATGACTTCTAAGGAAATATAATCCTAAGTATATCACATTCAGAAAATTTAAAGGTGTATATCATTTATATTGAATTATCAAGTGTAATTTGTCTAGATTTAAACCTTAGTGAATGATTTGTCCATAGAATTAGTATAATTTTCCTTGTTATTATGTACTATTTGTCTAAAGTTAAAAACAAAGTATAATTCGCCTTGTGTACATGTATAGTTCGCCCGGTTACAAGTCATGTATAGTTCGCCTAGTGTTAGAAGAATGTATAGTTTGCCTAGGCCACCAGGTATAGTTCGCCTAGTATTATGTCATGTATAGTTCGCCTAGGCCAAATGGTTTACTTCTCCGAACCCTCAAACGTGTATAGTTCGCCTAGTACAAAGTCGAAGTATAATTCGCCTAAGTTTGAACATACGTATACTTCGCCTAGAGAAATTTTAACGAAAATACAAACTTCATTTACAATCATCAAAATCACTTAATACATGATCCTTAGCAACCATAAACATCATATGATCCATTTATAACACGAATTAACAACAAAATCTCGAGATAAGCAAATTTCGACTCGAATGAACCTTAAAACCCAAGATTATCAAGATTTGATGTAAGACCTTGTAGTAGGGAACACAAACACTCACAAAGATCTTATGAACCCTTCTAAACATAAACCCAAAAGTTTTTACAAGTTCTTGATAACCCCATGAAAAACTGTTTTAGATACATGTTTTATATACATCTTTCATAACTTATTCGAATGATAACCCCATGAAAAACTGTTTTAGATACATGTTTTATACCCCTAAATGATCAAAACCCCTCAACCAATTCAAATATTCACGCACTTTTTAACTTGAAGAACTTTAAACCTATAACTAGGGTTTTTCAAGCCAAAAACAAGTGATTTAAGCTAATTCCTTTTGATTAGAAGCTTAAAAGAGTGTAATAAACATGTTTCTAGTTTACCTTAGGAGATGAAAAGCAAAGATTGGAGTGTTCTTGATGGATTCGAGTTTGAAGAGAGACAAAGGAGGGTGTGTTTGGCTTGATTGAGTGTAATGAGCCGGTGGGGGGTGATTTTGTTTTAAATCTTTTAGGATTTGGCAAAATTGCCCCCTAAGGTTTAAGCACACTTCCATTTTTCTTATAATAACTTTTCCTAAGGCAAACCTAAATGCGCTAATGTCATAACTAGTCCCTAAGGTTTTGTTATTAAGATTAAGTCTCACATTTTGCTATAAAGTCCCTAAAGGCATAAACACATAACATATAAAGCCCAAATGAGTTAAAATTAATTAACTTCCCTTTAAATATTAATCCATTATTGTTTAAAACACTTTTTCTTTTATCACTTGATGAATTTTAAAGAATATAATTTGATAATTTCTCCCCTCAAATAATGACCCATTTTCTATTTAAAGAGAAGTAGTCGTTATTTGATGGTTCAAATTGTCTTTAAAAATGATTTTTTAATGAAACCGAAAGATGATTTTAGTTTATTTTGAAAGTCAACACCATAAAAATAATATTTCTCTTATTTTGACAAAGAAATGCACTGACACGTACATTAATTTGTATGATGGAAGCACGGGTTGTGTTGCAAAGTAAACACAAGCCTTTGCATGGTCATAAAGTAGACCATGCCCGAGAAAATTAATTCCCGTTGAGAGGTCAAGTTTTCTTTTTACCGAAATACTTGCCTTTAAGATGATGACTGGGTGGGTATCTAAAATAATAGCAAGCCATTTGACATGTTTTGAAATCTTTTAGAACTTCTGCTCAAACTTCATTTACAGCCTCGTATCATTATTAAATGACATTTCTAAGGCCGTAAATGTTATCGATTTTCATAAGACATGTCAGAGATATATATTTTTATATTTTTCTAATTTTTCAATTTTGTATTTTGTTTTCTAGTTTTATATTTTCTTTTTTGAAAAATTTATATAAAGTGAAAAATCATTTTGGGTTTTTATATTTTATTATATACATATAATACATAGGATATACCACGAGTTACCACCATTACTCGTCCTCTTCCTCTGCCAAACATTTTAGCGTTTCCGAAGACATGCTTCTCATACCTAGCTTTTCGATCAAGAAGTTGAATCTTTCTCGTGGCAAAGGTTTGGTGAAGATGTCTACCAGTTGGTATTCGGTCCGGACAAAGTATAGTTCCACTATTCCATTCTCCACTTGCTTCTTTATAAAATGGTAGCGTACATCGATGTGCTTAGATCTCGAGTGTTGAACGTTGTTGCGGCATAGAGCAATAACACTTTTGTTGTCGCAGTACAGAGGAATCTTATTGAATTTAAACCCATAGTCTGTTAGCTATGATCTCATCTAAAGGATTTGAGCACAACACCCAGATAAGGCAATATATTCAGCCTTTGTACTCGAGATCACAGTGCTCTTTTGCTTCTTGGAAGACCAGCTAACAAGTTTATCACCTAAGAATTGAGCGCTTCCTGATGTACTACGTCTAGTGTCCTGACACCCCGCGTGATCTGCGTCTGAATATGTTGTTTGTGACATAGCGGTATCCTTCAAGTACCAGAGACCCATACTTACTATGTTAAGCACTACTTTTTCACAGGAATAAAATTTTCGTTTCATTCCATTCCATTACGTATCATAGTTTACATTTCTAAAGTAAACGAGCTACACAACGCAACGACCTACCAGCCTATTAATCTATGTTTACATCAAGTAAACATCCTAATATGTCAAGTCAATATCTTAATATCATTTCTACAAAGTACATTACTCATATAATGTACCATTTACAACGTTATTTCAAAACGGACTTTAAACGTTAAACGTTTACCTCTAAACCCTAATTATATGTAATGTATACATATAAAATCAATGTACAAGTATTCAAAGCATGTGTACAAGTAACAATACATGACATTTGAAATATAAACTCCCTCCAAGTCAATGTACAAGTCCTTAAAAGCACAATGTACAAGTCATTAAGCATAACACCCAAAATAGCCATTTTACCACCGTTTTCATTCTAGTTTCTTTACCACCACTTTTGTACAAGCTACTACACTCAATGTACAACATGTAAACCCTAATTACTCTACTCCTAAGCTCTCATACACATCTTAAAAACCCTAAACCCTAAAACGAAACCCTAAACCCTAGTTTCACTTTAACCTCAAAACTAAGCCCTAAAACTTAAAACTAAGCCATAAACCCTAATCCTAAACACTAAACCATAATCCTAACACTAATCCTAAACCTTAATCTACATTAAACCCTAACCCTAGCTCGAATAAAAACCCTAAAAACCCTAATCGAACCCAAAACCAACCTGATACACCTTTATGACCATTTTTACCCATTTTAACTCACCAAGCACCTCAAGCACCACCATGACTAAGCTACTACTCCTCCTAAGCAGCTTACAAGCACCTCTAATTCATTCCTTGGCCTCCAAGTTGGCTACATCATCACCTTGTTGTCTCTTTTCTAGCCGAACACCCAAACACCCCTAAAAACCTTCCAACACTTCATAGCTACTAACACCTGGACCACGAATACCCATAATTCCTATCATTCCATGGTCCCTCATACTACAGCTTATAACCCTTAATCCCCAAGAAAACTTAGGCACCAAGGGTGTTTTCACCCTATAAATAGCCGAACCACACCACACATTCAAATCATCCCCCACAACTCCTTTCTTACCCACAAATGGAATTCTAACATTTCCATAGCAGCAACAAAAGATCAATAGAAGTCCCAAGATCAGAAGTGAAGCAAAGAAACCAAGTCTTAAAGCCCCGTAGTTGCTATTCTAGACGTACGAAGCTAAAAGTCTCGATTTCGACCAGTTTCCAAGCTATAAGCTCAAAACCAGGTTCCATAAGCTCACATTCTGTTTTCATACCCTTATAATGTTCATATGATCATGCTTAAACTATTGTTAAAAGCTTTGAACTCAAAAACATATGTGTTTTACTTTTTGATCCAAACCAAGCTCATGAAACCCTAATTTCATGTTTTTGCTTAATCTATAAGCTAAACTTGTAAACTATTGTTATAATCTATCCTAATAAGCTTATCTAACATTATAAAAAGTACTTTATTAAGTCTTGAAAGTATTTAAACTGACCCGTTTTGATTTCTAGCATAACGAATCGTTATTTTGAACTTTTGTTATGTTAGACCTTCATATTTTAGCTTATATTAATAAGCTATAACCTGCAAATTACCTTTCATATTGAAAAATATCATTATTATGGATTTTGGACTAAAAACGATACATTTTTCATGCATAGGGGTATATACTGTAACTTTTGAAAACATATAAGTACAAGGACTATTTTTGCCATATTTCTAAAGTTATAACTATAGGGGTCTATTATGTCACTTTCCAAAGTACAAGGTTTACTTTGTACATCTTTTAAACTAGAAGGACCAAACTTGTAAAAGTGAAAACTCCAAGGGTATATTTTGCTATTTTTCATTCTTAAAGGTCTAAAATGTAACATTTTGATAAAGTGTAAAAATGTGTTCAAAATCTTATAAGACATAACTTTAATTAACGCTTGACGTGCTTATTATTTCCAGTTATTGAGCAAAACGCTTAAAACCGATTATGTTATAACAATTATATAATTCATCATCGATATGCTTTTAAAAATCCTGTCCCGAATCTATATCATACCACAATACTAGGGAGCTTCATATTAAGGGGTTTCATCTTGGTATTACATTCTGACTGAGTTGTTGGTTTTACGATTTAAAGTGCCCTAGCTCCTCAAACGTGTACTGGATGACCTCTGAATTATGATGGCCCGAACGGTGTTACGATACTTTTATAACTAAATCAACATCGATGTAAAAATTTATAAATAAAACCTTGAAATATATCCAACCCAACTAAAGCTTGATATATATATATACATATATATATATATACATATATATATATATGTATATACATATATATATATTACCCAGGTTGTGTGACGAAGCCGTTACTTTCATTTCAAATACTTTTGCCATCAATTAGATTTCCCCGATAAGGTGAAGTTCATAACCTCGCCTTTACTTATTTACATGTTTTATAAACATGCGAGTAGGATACATGCTTGTTTACAAACTCTTTTACATACTCGTTTATCTTATAACGATGCAATTACTTTTCAAAGACTTAATGATTTCATAACTCACATTTCAATCTTTTGAATGCTTTATAAACCCGTGATACCTGCTATAAACCATGAATACAAGTGTTTTCTAACTGTATGATTTCCTGATATATTATTGCTTGTTGTCTAAGTCCCTTTATGCCAAAAGACCCCACTATCATGGACCATTAATTACTCTTCGGAGTGAACGTAAATATTGTGGATAGATCTATTAGGGGTGACGAATCCCGTTTGTGTTAGCCGAATAGGTAACCAAACGCATTATATTTGAATATTATAGGTATATGGCAATTACCTACACCAGGGGCCATTATCTTTATATATATATCACATCAATTTGGGTATATATATACACAAGTCAGTTTGTGTGCCATGAGCTTAGACGTAATAATACTGTTTTTCATGATAATTGTATTCGTTGCAATTATTATCATCAAATTAACTTGTGTTCAACTATTACATTTCAAACCTATGAATTTCACTCAACCTTTGTGTTGACCCTTTTTATGTATGTTTATCCCAGGTAATTGAGCAACTTATGGCATGGAGTGGCATGGACTTGAAGATGGCTAAAACTTGTTATCATTCACATTTTATGTTTCTAGATTTTGGGATCTGCCTTTGTAAAACTCTGATTTTAAATGAATGATAACGTATCTTTTAAAAACATCTCTTTTGAGTCGTTTTCTATGATTGTGTCTGTGATTCATGAAGTAATACCCCAGATTAGCTTCCGCTGCTATATTTACCAAAATGGGGGTGTTACAGAGTGGTATAAGAGCTCACGGTTATAGAGAACAAGGGTAAAACCTTAACTATAACTACTTTTCTTTTGCCATCAATGTCCTCCGTGCCACTACATTCCCTGAATTGTGAAGATGCCACTACTTTTTCCAAATAGTATGTAAAAATACATAACTACTATACGATTATATAAATAACTTATGTTATTCATTATTGGGTTGTTATAGTCATGTCTTCTTACACCCACCCTTCTATCCCTTCTGATTACGATGTGGAGGGTGCTTTTTCTTCTACAAATGCTCCTAACTATATCCCGACTTCACCGGACTATTTCCCAGTCACACCGGGAAACATCTCTCCTGACTCTTCAGATGATTTAACTAAAGATCTTTTATCCTCACTATCTATATCACCTTTTCACGATGATCCGTATATGAAGGTCATACAAGCATATGATGCCATTCCACCACCTTAAGTTATTATTGCTCTACCAGCTATTGTACCTCCATTGATGTTTGATTTTCAAGATTTCTTTCCTCCCGAGGAGATTTCATCACCTGAAGACGCTGAGACTCCTATTGAATCACCTATTCCAATGTCTCCATCTTCATCAGTAGGATCTTCATCACCGGTTAGATCAACTACACCACCATCAGACTATCTCTTTGATAAGTCTATCTTCGCAGAGTTATATAATTCGTTATGGATCATATCGCGACCACTGGAAAGTAAACCAGTCCCCGAGAAATCTAATGAGTCGGATGCTTGTTAGAATATTCATCTCTGAAAATAATCATGGAAGATATCAAGGTTCGTCATCAAGAGTCTTCTGAACAAGATCCAAGAACTCAAGGGAGAACCACCATATTAGACATGTGTCGTGTACAGCTTTCTAGAATCCAACCACTAGATGTATGAATAAAGACACTTGTCAAATTTTACTATGAAAATTATATAGACAAGTTATTTATACAATGGTGATTCCGTTATACCTCGTTGTTTTATGATACCAATTGTGTATGTCGAGATTGTCTATTCTATATCCTATCGTATGATAACTCATATCTTTATCCAGATTACTATAATTCTCTTACCATCCAATTTTCTTACAACCTTTGTATCTAGAAACACTAAGTCTCCTATTGAATCACTCATTCCATCATTTCCGTATCTATCTTTTGAAGTCTTAAATTCTAAAATTTTCCGTTATATCCTGCAATATCAAAGAATAATCACAAGTCTTTTTATTCTCATACCTTAATCTGTGATATGACTATATCATTTTATGGATTCTCATTCTGTGTTATCTTGTGTTGATAGAATACCTCCCAAAAGAACATCAACATCTGCAGCACCAGCTATGACTCAGGATGCCATCCAGCAACTAGTTACTGATAGTGTTGCTGCTGCTTTGGAAGCACAAGCTGCTAACATGGCAAATACTGACAAGAACATCAGGACAAGCGGAACTCAAGTAGCAAGAAAAGGAATCAACGATCACAAACAAAAGTTTGATGATAGAAGAAACACTACTATCAACAATGACAATAACTACTCTAACAATCACAACCGTAACAACGATTACCACCAACAGCAGAATAGAAGGCAAGACAAAAAGTACCATGGAAACCCTCCTTTGTGTACAAGATGCACCCTGCATCACACAGGAGTTTGCACTGTCAGGTGCCAAAATTGCAAAAAGGTGGATCATTGGACCAGGAACTGCAAAAGCAAGGGACCAACCACGGGAAGCAACCAGCGATCAGTGTTTGTAACTTGTCATGCCTATGGTGAGAAAGGGCATTACAAAAGTCAGTTCTCAAAAACAGACAACAGTACTTTCCACGTTTCTAAGAAAAGCTTATGTGACGAATCCCTCGTCATTCCAATGAAAGAAATTTGGCTCGATGACAAACTTAACTATGTGGAAGAAACAGTGGAGATTATGGATCGAGAAGTCAAGCAACTAAGACAAAGATGCATTCCTAAAATCAAAGTAAGATGGAATTCTGAGTTTACATAGGAACGTGAAGATCAAATTCGTGCTAAATATCCACATCTATTTTCCAACAACACTCGATCACTCAACTAAATCTCGGGACGAGATTTCTGTAAGGTTGGGGGACTATAACAACCCGTAATTTTCTAGTATTTCATCAATGTAATATCTACTTACTATGTTAAGTACTACTTTTTCACGGGAATAAAATTTTCGTTTCATTCCATTCCATTACGTATCATAGTTTACATTTCTAAAGTAAACGAGCTCACGCAACGACCTATGCCTATAATATCTATGTTTACATCAAGTAAACATCCTAATATGTCAATTCAATATCTTAATATCATTTCTACAAAGTACATTATTCATATAATGTACCCTTTACAACGTTATTTCAAAACGGACTTTAAACGTTAAACGTTTACCTCTAAACCCTAATTATATGTAATGTATACATATAAAATCAATGTACAAGTATTCAAAGCATGTGTACAAGTAACAGTACATGACATTTGAAATATAAACTCCCTCCAAGTCAATGTATAAGTCCTTAATGGCACAATGTACAAGTCATTAAGCCTAACACCCAAAATAGCCATTTTACCAAATAAACTAGAAAACCCTAAACCCTAGTTCGAACCCTAAATGAACCCGTAACCCATTATTTCCATTTTTTACCCACTATTAATCATAACCACTAATCAAATAATGTTGTAAACACTTAAGATACAACATCTACATTTCATTTCCATCCTTATTACTTCATTATACACGAAAAATAAAAGCTAGAAACCCTAACCGAATCCAAAACAGACCCGCGACCCATTTCCTTTGTTTTCTACCCTTTTTAAATGCAACCATGCATCCAAGCTCCTCTATGATGCAGCTACTTCAGTTCTAAGTAGCATACAAGGACCTCTCTTCCATTTCTTGGCCTTAAATTGAGCCACATCTCCCTTTTATGCTCCATATATGCCACAGCCACAAACACCCTTCCAACACTCACCACCTTTCAATCCTATAATTCTAGCCTTGCTAACTCACCCCATAGCCTCTCCTTATCACCTCCTAGACCTCTCTAATCAGCCCCTCCAGAAATGAGACACCTTGCACTCTCAAACTTGCTCACCAAGTTCTATTCGACTATAAAAAGGGGTACCACCCTTCATTCTAACTCACACCAACACATCTTCTTCTATAACCATCAATGGCAGAAAACCTTTGATTAAGAAGGTCCCAAGAGTCCCCAAGAGCAATAATGAAGAGAAGTATTGAAGCCTTGAAGCCCCGAGACCTTGTTCCTAGGCATACGAAGCTAATTCAACCCATACGACCTATTTTTAGCCATTTTTGATCTTCAAAGCTCAAACTCAGGTTATATGATCTTCATACCTGCTCCTATACTCATATAATGTTCATATGATCATGCATGAACACTTGTTAATGCTTCTTAACTAAATTCTATGCATTTTCTTGTTTTGATCCAAAACCGAACCCATAAAACCTTATTTTGTGTTTTTATCTAATCTAAAAGTTATAATGACTAAATATTTTTATAATCCATCTTAACTAATGTTAATATAACCACTTTATTGATTCTTGAAAGAATTTGAAATAAAAACCTACGCGTTTTCGTTTAAAAACCCTAATTCGACCCGTTTTGATTTTCGGCTTAACGAATTGTTATTTTGAGCTTTTGTTATGTTAAACCTTCATATTTTAGCTTATATGAATAATCTATAACCTATAAATTACTTTTCATATTAAAAAATATCATTATTATGGATTTTAGACTTGTTTTGTAAATCATTTTCATGCAAGGGGTATATATACTGTAACTTTTGAAAACTTATAAGTACAAGGACTATTTTTTCCATATTTCTAAAGTTATAACTATAGGGGTCTATTATGTCACTTTCCAAAGTACAAGGTTTACTTTGTACATCTTTTAAACTAGAAGGACAAAACTTGTAAAAGTGAAACTCTAAGGGTATATTTTGCCTTTTTTCATTCTTAAGGGTCTAAAATGTAACATTTTGAAAAAGTGTAAAAATGTGTTCAAAACCTTATAAGACATAACTTTAATTAATGCTTGACGTGCTTATCATTTCCAGATATTGAGCAAAACCCTTAAAACCGATTATGTTATAACTAATATATAATTCATCATCAATGTGCTTTTAAAAATGCTGTCCCGAATCTATATCGTAGTTTTATGAAATTTACGATATATACCCCTTTGCGATTGATTAAATTACAAAACATTCCAAATTGCCAAGCTAGCTTAGTTTAACATTACAAAAGCCATGTATACAGTTATAATAAAACTAAAATAATAAAGTTTTAAAAAAAACGCAACACAAATACAGGTTTAAAATAACGATTCGTTTATGCTAGAGCAAAAGCGGGTTCAAATTAGGTTTCAAAATGGAAAACGCTCGGTGTTTTAAGGTCAAATTCTCTTATACTTATCAAAAAGCCCTTATTTTAAATAAACATTATAATAGCTATTAGGATTTAGTTATAACAAAAGTTTACAAGTTTAACCCATAGTTTAAGTAAAAACATGAAATTAGGGTTTCGGTTGTTACGGTTTGATCAAAAATGGCCATAACACTTAGGATTTTGAGTTCAAATCTTAATTATGATTTTAGCAAGAGACATGAACAATATGACATTACAAGAGCAAATATAAGCTTTATAGAACTTGGTTAACTATAGCTTGGAAACGGGTCAGAATCGGGACTTTCGGCTTCGTACGGCTAGAGTAACGACTCCCGGGCTTCGTTTTCTTCTCGGTATCATTTGGCTTCCTTTCTTAATTGAGACCTTCTTAAATCTATTAGAAATCAAATTGAGCACTGGAGTATGCTACTATGAAGGGTTATAGAGGAGGAAGTGGGGGATGAAGAAAAATGAACACACTATGCCCCTATTTATACCCATTTGAAGGTATAATGAGTAAGCAAGCCTTAGGATCTGGTCTTAACACATATAGGGTCTAGGGTATGATGTGTAGAAGCTAGGAAATCAATGGTGGAGGTCTATGAAGTAGCTTTGATGAGGTGTTTGTAGTTGGTGTATGCCAACACAACAAATCCACAAATCAGAGAAATCAAAAAATAACAAAACCCTAAAAAAAAAATCAGTTCTACTAAAACACATCGGGGGTGGGGGGTCCTATATAAAAAGTAAATGTATCACTGTACGGGCTGAAGAGAACAAAGGAGAGGCCATGTGCTCTTAATTTTGACCAAGGATTGGTCTAAGTAGGTGCATAAGCTGCTTGAAGGTTTCTAGAAGAGTTCTTGGGTGGTCATTTGTACATGGTAGCAATTTAGAGGGGTTAAAATGGTCATAGAAGCAAACCGGGTCTATTTTGGGTTTGACGGGTTCTTCAAAGGTTTTAACAAGGTACATTGTGTTATAAATGATTAAGGAATGATGAAATAGGTTGTTAAGGTCTGGGATTAAAGTAATTAGCAAAGATTTAGCAATTCGTTTGGGTTAAAATTGGATTAGAATTGAAGAAAGGGAGAAACGGGTTCACTAGGGCTCGTTTTGGTTTTTCTTGACTTTCTTGGGCTTGTATTTTGCATACTCTTGATTAGAATGATATGGAATATAAACCTAGGGCTTATATAAAGTATTAATCATGAATTTTTGGTCATTGGTTTAAGTTAAAATGGGTTGAAATTGAGAAAACGGGTCAAAGTCACAATTAGGGCACAATTAGGGTTTTCTGGATTTGTTAAGGTTTTCTAGGCTTTGATTTCTTGTACATTGCCAAGTTAATGATAGATAATGATTGAATAGGATTGATATGATTGTAAAATAAGCTTTTACAACTTAATTTGAGTAGTTGGTTTGGTTTACAATGATAAAAGCCAAGAAACATGTCAGGTTTAGAAACTAGCTCGGTTATTTTAGGGTTTAGGGTTTAAATTAGGTTTTGAGTGTAAAAAAGATTAAAAGCGTATGAAAGAATATTTAGGTTTACATCTGTAAAATGAGGTATAGTAGCTTGCTCCCAAAGGATAGTGAAGAGATGAAAATGATATGGAAGGAAAACAGCTTAATTTTTTAAAGATGAGCTTAATGACTAATAATTGAGCTTTAAGGAATTATACTTTGATTTAAAGAGATTATATATTTCAAATGATATGTTATATTTATTGTAAATATTATTTAGTAGCTTGTGCATCACTTTAGGTTTAACCTTTTCCAGAGTTAGGTTAGGCTCCGATAATGTTTAAACCATTTTTGATATGATATTGCAAATGGTATCTTTTAGGAATATTGTACCTTGTAATAATGATATTATGATATAGACTTGATATGTTATGATGTTTTCTTGACATATATGAAGATAGGATTGCCATACGTAGGTTAGTCTAGTCCGTAACTTTGAGTTAATGTAGGTTCTAATTCAATATTGAGATATAGCAAAGTCATGAAAAGTGAATAAAGCGCAAAATATTCCCCGTATAATTTGATCATAGTAAAATAGATGATTATGCATTTGATTGAAAATTCTAGGTTGTTATAGTCTCCACCCCTTACAGAATTCTCGTCCCGAGATTTAGTTGAAAGTTATAGTGAATAGATGTAGGTACTGGGCATGAATTTGATTTTTATGTTAGGTTAATCAAGGTCACAAGTCCACGTGTGTGATGCATTTTAATTAAATTGCGCACCCGTCAAAAGAAATAAAAATTATAATTACCCTTTCCTTTCACACGTCTATTATTTCAAATTTATTACACCTCTTGATGACAAGTCAATAGAATTTTCTTTCTTTCCTTCAGATTCAGATAGAAACCTGGGTGATGCAATGCTTTATTTTACAAACCTGTGGTTTATAGGCCTGACCATGCTACTGCATGTGCTAACTGTGATCGTAAGGAATCGTTATTCATTACCCTTTAAAAGTCACCATCGAATAAGAATGCTATCACAATCCTTTGTCAAAATCTTCATAACCTAGTGGTATTGAAATCATTTGACATTGTATAGATTCTTGTGTGTTTCCTTGTTATTAGGTTGCAGAATATAACAGAGAATTTTAGAATACGGAGATCATGGAATGAGTGATGTCAAGGAATGATTATGAATTTGTAAGAGAGTTGCTAATCACGTGAGATACAGATTTTGAAATGAACAGATGATGAAGGTAATAATGAAAATGATTAAGGGATTGTTTGTACAAACGGATTGAAAGAAACTTGTTTGTACGTATGTTATATACTTAAGCCTACTTATTTATAATTCAGTCACAACAAAAAAGAAGCGATCAACTCCTGGTAACTAAGAATTTATAAAATGCCATAGTTCAAATTATAATTTCCTTATTCAAATGAAGAAGTGACCTATTCCTTATCAATAAGATGATCCTAAATCGTCTTACCTAAGCATAAAAACATGATATGGTAATGTGTAAAAAATGATATGATCATGATTTGTTAAGATGTTGATTGTACTGACGCCCATATAATCGAGGATGAAAATTTATGTTGCAAAGGTATGAGGAGAGTATTCAGAGTTTGAACATGATAGAATTGACAAACAATGTCGAGTTTTGATACCACCAGATAACAAGATGTAACAGAATTATCACTTTATTATTTCATGGATAACTTTACATACGAACTTTACATATGAAAAAGAGTTGATACTTATGCTAAGTATCTTGTAGTAGGATAAAAGTAACAGACGACAAGGATTGTAGCTTGATGATTGAGGTTTTCCGATTGAAGAAGATTCTGATGAAATTTGAATATCCTCGAGAGTTGTTTCTAGGGTAGAAATCCTAAAGTGAATAAAAGCAAGCTTGTCTCTAAGTATGCTTTCTTGTGGCCCTGTTATTTGCTTTTGAGCACTGATTCGCATAATGTCCTTTCTTTCCACAGGCATTACAAGTTATGGATACCGTTTGTAGATTGTTTCTAGTGGTTTTGTTTCTGCAGTTCTTGGTCAGATGACCTACTCTGTTGCAAGTCCGGCACTTGACAGTACAAGGACCTATGTGATGTAGGGTGCATCTTTCACACAAAGGACGGTTTCCAGTATATCCGTTGGTGGCAGTATAAATCTTGAAGGTTTCTTGTCTTCTATTCTGCTGTCGGTGGTAATCATTGTTACGGTTGTTATTGTTGTAGTTATTCTGATAGTTGTTGTTGTTGACGATGTTCCCTTTATCCTCAAGCTTTCGTTTGTAATCATTGGTTTCTTGCACGGAATCACGCTTTATTATCTGATCCATTAATCTCTGGGATATGTTGATGGCTTCCTCCAAAGTTTGAGGCTTCGAGGCAGTAACGTTTCCTTCAATGCTTTGCGGTAGTCCCCCGATGAAAGCTTCCATAAGTTTCTCAGAATTCGGCACCATGTTTGGACATAAGATTGTTAATTCTTGGAATCTTCTAATATAAGTCTTGAGATCACTTCCATTTACAGTTAGACCATAAAATTCATCTTCCATTTTCTTGATCTCAGTTCGAGGACAATACTTGTTTTGTGAAAGCCTTTTAACTCAGTCACAGGATTTGATACTTGCTCTATTCCCATAGGCTAGGCATGTCATTCCACCCAGACAGGCATCATCAATTAAAGTAACCAGTAGCAAATGGTACTACTGTCTTCCCTCGCAACACTTGCTACGAGAAAAAAACACGACTCAGTACTTCAAACCAGCAGAATGAGGTCAATAGCTCCTTCTGTGCCATTAAGTAGAAAGGTTGACATTTATGAATTCCTTTGGTAGTTTTTCCTCTTTTTGCGACAGGAATTTTCTCTAGGTTCAGTGTACCTATCTGGTATTGTCGGAAGTTTGCCATGGCAGCAGCTTGGGCTTTCAGAGCTGAGGAGATCATCATTAATTAGTTTGCGGATGGCATCCAAAGTTATGGCTAGTGTTTCAGATGTTGACGTCCTTTTGGGAGGCATTCTATCAACAAAAGGTAATACGTAGTAAGAATGATATCATAAGTTTTGGAAAGTAATAAAAGAGAATGTGATGCTTAAAATGCTTAAAGGAAAATGCTTATTTTTGAATTTTTAAGCATTTAAGTTTATAAAGACTGAAATAATGAACGCAAAATGGTGGAAAAGATTATGAAAGAGAGATAAGTTGGAAATAAGGTATGAAACACGGATTGCCTTTATATAATAAACTATGCCTTTTCAGTGACATAGTCAAAGATTTTGACAACGTGTTTTTTATTTATACCGAACACATCCCGTTGGCTTAGGATAAAGCAATTAACTAGTTTAAGGTTGTTTGTTCGTGTTTGTAAATGACATCCTAAAGATCTTCCTGATTTGTTTGGTGACGAGCTTGGATTTTCTCAATGATTTGTTCAAGATTGGAAATTCTGTAGTGAGCAAAGGCAATCTTATCCTTTTGCCCTATCCGCTTCTTTTGAAGTTTGACAAATCTGAATACGGATTTCCTTGAGTTCAGTCTTTAGTTCGTTACCATTTATACGTCCTTCTTCCATTCTCTCAATGCGGTGAAGATAGAGTTCATCTAAATAATTCAAGATATCTTCGACTTGTTTCTCATGATGTTTCAGATACATCTTATCTGAACATTTTCCTATTTCAAATACCTGAGGAGGGATAGAAGTATAAACTAAGGAAGACGGTGATACCAAATTACAAGTTTGATTCCGAGATGAATTAAATAACGTAGTTGAGGAAGAATATGGAGAATGGATTTGCCTCCTAGGTAGTAATAGTTCGTTAGGAATAAAGAAATATCGAGGATCAAATAGTAGTGATGGTGGTAATATCAGAGATAGAGTCAAAATAGCTGGTGGAGTAATAGGATCTGGGGATGAAATAGGTAATTCCTTAGCATAAATTGCTTGTACGTCCTTCAAATAAGTATTATTGTAGAAAGATGAGAATACCGGTGGAATCATATTATCGTTTAGAGTTTTCCGAAGAGTTAAAAGAATTGCTTCCCAACGAAACTGGGAAATAATCTGATGAGACCGAAGTATAGTTAAGAATAAAAAAAGTATCCTCAATATCGGAAGTAGAGCGGTTGGGAGAAGACATCGTGTCTAATTCACCCTATTGTTAAATACATAAAGTTATTTATATATAAGTATTACGTGATCTTTACACACTGATCCGGAATGTAGTGGCACGGAGGACTTTGATAGTTGAAAAAGAAATGTGGTTATAGTTAAGGTTTTGACCTTGTTCTCTATAACCATGGCGCTGATACCAATCTGTAACACCCTCAAATTTACAATATAACATCGGTAACTAATCTGGGTATTACTTCATGTACACAATAATCCTAAATCTTAGAAAACGACCCCAAAAGAACGTTTTCAAAAGATACGTTATCATTCATTTCATATCAGAGTTTTACAAAGCAGTCCCAAAAACCTAGTTATATACTATGTGAATGATACCAAGTTTTTAGAGCCAGTTCTCATGTCCATAGCCACTCTTGGTCGTATAAATTGCTCTATAAACCTGAATAAACATCTAAAAAGTTCAACACAAAGGTTTGAGTGAAATTCATAGTTTGATAAACAGTTGTTGAATACAAGTTAAGTGTAATAATTGTACAACCACAATTAAATATGAAAAAGTTATTTTATGATCTTGGTCACGTTATTAGATAACCTTTATTGTAAGAATTGCAATGAATGCAATATACATAGTAACCGTGTTGCCGTTATTGTCTTGTTTTGTCTGTTTTGGTCTTGTCTAGTATAGTATAAGCCCCTGGTCTGAAAGCTCATGGCACACAAACTGACTAGTGTATATAAATACCCTAAAGATGTGATATCTATAAAGAGATAATGGCCCTCGTGTAGGTAATTGCCAATACCTAATGAAATTCAAAATATGTGTTTGGTTACCTATCCGGCTAACACAAACAGGATTCATCAATCCCGATAGATCTATCCATAATATGTTTGGCGTTCGACACCGTAAGTATTAATGGTCCATGATAATGAGGGACTTTTGGCATAATGTAACTTAGACAGTAGCTGTAATAGTGTATCAGGATAGCATATAACTTGTAAAAACACTTGTATTCCTGGTTTAAGCATGTATAAGTCTTTGAAAAGTAATCACATTGTTATAAGATAAACGAGTATGTAAAAGAGTTTGTAACAAGCATGTATCCCCCTCCGCGAGTTTTATAAAACATGTAAAAAAATAAACGAGGTTATGAATCTCACCTGATAGGTAGATGTAATAATTATTCTGAAATGAAAGCTGACGACCTTATCACAATCTTAACCAGGGAATGTTGATATAATAAAATGATAGTAAACAGCCACGTCACGCAACCTGAGTAAATATGTCAAGTCTTAGGAAGATTGTACTTTAGAACTTTGGTTTTAAGAGTTATGAGTTTGATTGAAGAGTTTGGAATTATTGCAATCACCGGGCGGAAGCCCATCATCACTTCAGAAGTCATTCAGTAAACGTTTGAGGAGCTAGGGCACTTTAAATCGTAAACCCAACAACTCAGTCAAAATGTAATACCAAGATGAAACCTCTTAATATGAAGCTCCCTAGTATTGTGATATGATATAAATCGATTTTAAGCGTATAACATATCCTGGAAATGTTAAGCACGAGAAGCGTTAATTAAAGTTATGTCTTGTAAGGTTTTAAACATGATTTTATACTTTTTCAAAATGTTACATTTTAGACCCTGGGTTTGAAAAATTGCAAATAGGCCCTTGGAGTTTGCATTTTTACGACTTTGGTCCTTCAACTTTGAAAGATATACCAAGTAAACCTTGGACTTTGAAAAGTGACATAATAGATCCCTGGAGTTATAACTTTGATAAAATGACACATTATAGCCATTTTAATTTTAAGTTATCCAAAAGTTACATATAAAACCACCTTGCCTGGATTAGAATTATAAAACGTGTCCAAATTGCCCATGCAAGCTTAGTTTAGACATTTTTCAATAAGACATTTAATAAGTTATAAATAAAACTAAAAATATGAAGTTTTAATGCAACACCAATTATAATAATTGATTATCGATAAGCTAGGATGCAAAACGGTCAAAATTAGGTTTCAAAACGAAAACACGCGGGTTTTAAGTTCAAATTCCTTCATTAATCAATAAAGTGGTTATTTTAACATTAGTTAAGCATGCTAGGATAGATTATAACAATATTTAATTATTATGACATTTAGTTTTAAGAGAAACGCGAAATTAGGGTTTCGGGTGTACGGTTTTGGATCAAAACGGAAAATGAGCATGAATTGAGTTATGAAACTTTAACAAGAGTATATTTAGGATCATATGAACATTATAAGGGTGTAGTAGCAGAAGTAGAACATTCAAAACCTGGGTTTGAGCTTCAATGAGCAAAAATGGTGGAAACGGGTCATTTCGGGTAATATTTCCACTCGTACGCCTTGTATCTTTACTATGGGGCTTCAATTCTTCAAAGTTTCACTTCTTGAACTTCTTTAATGATCCTAGGATCATAAGGGAGCAAAGGATTGCTGCCTATAAGGGTTATAGAGGAGGAGGTGTGGTGCGAGTTTGAATGAGTGCCCAAGACCCCTATTTATAGCATTTCCAAATTCCAACCCTTAGCGGCCAATAAAATCTTATGATCAGTTATGAGGACACATGGGAGATGATGTGGAGAGTCTAGGGGCTGTGTTGGAGAGGCTATGGTGCAAGGTGGAGGTTGATGGAGGTGGTTTTGGTTCTTGTGGTGTCCGCGGCTGCTTGGAGCAAAAAGAAGGTCATGTGTCTTTAATTTTGACCAAGAGAAGGTTCAAGCAGGTGGGTGAGCTGCTACAAGGTGTGTAGAAGGAGTTTGTGCAAGTTCTTCACATGGTATGCTAAAATGGGTTAAAGAAGCCAAAAATGGGGTGCGGGTCTGTTTTGGGTTCAACTAGTGATTCACAAGTTTTCAAGCTTTTATTTCATGTGTAATTGATTAAGGATGGTTAATATATGTTCCTAAGATCTGATATAAGAAGGATTAACAAAGATTAGCAATTGGTTTGGGTTAAAAAACGGGATAAAATAGAAGAATTAGGTCATCCGGGTTTTTAACTAGAGCTTGTTTAGGTTTTCCTTGAATTTATTGGTTATATTTTGCATACGTGCTTGATAAGAATGAAGAATCAGCCCCTAGAGCTTAAATAAAGTATTAATCAATGAAGTTATTGATCGTTGGTTTTAGTTAAAATGGGTTAAATTGAAAGAATAAGCATTAGCTTGGAATTTAGGGTTCATAGAAGCATTTAGGTTTTCTAGCATTTATAAATTCTCATACATAGTTGAACAAGGATGGTTAATGATTATATAGGTTTATAAACTCATTTTATGGGTTCAAGTAGGACTCTTAGTTGCTTACTTAGATGAAGATGGTCAGAAAATAAGTAAACGGGTCAAAGTTTACATTTAGTTGCACAATTAGGGTTTTCTTTGGATTCGTTACTTGTATAATTGAAGTAAATGATGAAATGAGATGGAATGATGTTTTTAAAATGATTGATTAAAATTGGGTTTGTAAATTAAAATATACAACTTATTTAAGAGTATGGTTAGGTTGTATGAGGATAAAAATGAGGAAACGGTCAATGGTTTAAAATCTAAGTCTTGGTTTTAGGGTTATAGGTTATTGAATTAGGGTTTTGAGTACCAAAAGATGTATAAAAGCTTATGAATAGAATATTGAAGGTTTATACATTGTATATTGAGTGTAGTAGCTTTACCTAATGATGTGAAGAATTTAGAATAAAACGAGGTAAAACAGCTATTTAGGATGTCATGCTTCAATGACTTGTACATTGAGATCTTTTAAACATGTGACTTTGACTTGAAGAGATTTTTATTCCCAAATGAAATATTATATTTAATTTTATATACGCGTTAGTGGTGGCTGTGCATTCACTTTAGATATTAATCATTCATGAAATTAGGGTTTAGAGGTATACGATAACGGTTTAAAGCCCGTTTTGATATAACGTTGCGAATGGTACATTATAGGAATAATGTACTTTGTAATAAGGATATGATGATATTGACTTGACATATTGTGATGTTTGCTTGACATATATGAAGACAGAATGGCCATAGATAGGTTGCGTGAGCTTGTCTACTTTAGTTATGTAAGTTACATGACATACTGAGATATTGACAATGCAAGTAATGTAATAAAGCAAAAAATTTCCCCGTATAATTGTGATAATAGTAAAATAGGTTTTGCATTTGATGAAAATTCTTGGGTTGTTATAACAAAACACATTATATTTGAATATTATAGGTATATGGCAATTACCTACAACAGGGGCCATTATCTTTATATATATATATATATATATATATAGAGAGAGAGTAGGGATCCAGTGAGAAGTAAATTAAAATAAGAAGTGGTGAGAAGTGACTAAAATCTCATATTTGAGATGCAACGACTTGCATTAGATGCATTTCTATTCATTTAGATGCACCATTTTGAGTTTCGAACGTTAACTTGATGTGTAGATGGTGCAAATTGATTTTGATGATTTCGACACATGTAGAGGAACAAAAAAAAAAATGCTCTAATATACGTATATGAATGCATCTAATAAAGCTAGAAACACATTATGATCGTTATTAATGCATCTAAGATTATAGATAAGCCATCTAATTTAAGTCACATCTGGGATATGCAGTTATAGTTTACTTCTTATCTTCTTATTTTAAAGAAAACTTCTTATTTGATCTTAACTCCTATATACTATATATATGAATATATATATATATACATATATATTTTTATTATATAAGAGATATATAAAATATATAAATATAATATATATCACAAACATTTGGTAATAATATACACAAGTCAGTTTGTGTGTCATGAGCTTAGACATAATAATATTGTTTTTCATGATAATTGTATTCGTTGCAATTATTATCATCAAATTAACTTGTGTTCAACTATTACATTTCAAACCTATGAATTTCACTCAACCTTTGTGTTGACCCTTTTTATGTATGTTTATCCCAGGTAATTGAGCAACTTATGGCATGGAGTGGCATGGACTTGAAGATGACTAAAACTTGTTATCATTCACATTTTATGTTTCTAGATTTTGGGACTTGCCTTTGTAAAACTCTGATTTAAAATGAATGATAACGTATCTTTTAAAAATGTCTCTTTTGATTCGTTTTCTATGATTGTGTCTGTGATTCATGAAGTAATACCCCAGATTAGCTTCCGCTGCTATATTTACCAAAATAGGGGTGTTACAGAGTATACTGTTAGAGACATATTGGTATCCTTCGAGTACCAGAGACCCATGTTAATGGTTCCCTTTAGGTATCGAAAGATCCGCTTAACCGCATTTAAGTGCTTTTTGGTAGGCTTTGCCTGATACCGGGCACATAAGCAGACTGCATAAATAAGGTCGGGTCTACTGGACGTCAGATACATGAGGGATCCAATCATGCCACAGTAAAGTGTAGCATCAACTAGTTTCCCCTATAGATCTTCATCCAGTTTATTCTTTTCTACCATAGGTGTGTCTATAGAATCACTAGTTAGCAAACCATATTTTTAATGATTTCAGAAGCATATTTTGATTGGTTTTGGAAGATGCCTCTAGGACTTTGAGAAATTTGTAATCCTAAAAAGAATGACATATGCCCCATCATCGACATCCTGAACTTAGTGGTTATCTGATTAGCAAATTATTACATAAAGCAGTATTAGTGGATGCAAATATTATATCATCAACATAAATTTGTACCAGCAATAAGTCATTTCCTGCTTTCCGTGTAAAGAGTGTTGGATCAACTACACCTTTGGAGAAATGTTGTGAAATGAGGAAACTTGACAGCATGTCGTACCATGCACGTGGTGCTTGTTTGAGATCGTAAAGGGACTTTTTGAGCATGTACACATGCGATGGGTATTCCTGATCAACAAATCCTTCTGGTTGAGAAACATAGACCTCTTCCTTGAGCTCGCCATTTAAGAAAGCCATTTTGACATCCATTTGGAAGATCATCATATTCTTGTTGGCTGCATTTGCTATGAAGATACGTATGGCCTCTATTATTGCAACCGATGCAAATGATTCCTCGAAATTGATTCCCTTCTCTTGCCTGAACCCCTAAGCAACTAATCTAGCCTTATTCTTTAGTACCTTGCCAAATTCGTCTATCTTGACCTTATAAATCCATTTATGTTTGATCAACATGACTTTATCTAGACACAGCACCAATTCCCAAACTTGTAGTCTTTCAAATTCATGAATTTCTTATTGCATTGCATCGATCCATGATGGTTCGTTCATTACTTGTTTGAAGTTCTTTGGTTCTATAGAAGTTAGGAAGGCATCAAAGTAACACCACATGATGTTAGTTTTGAGTTTCTTTCTGGTGGAGACTAAGTGAGAAGGATCACCGATCACATTTGCTATTGGATGATCCTTAGTCCACCTACTAATAAGTTTAAATGTAATGTGGGATGGTCTCACAATAGATGATGATCCTTGAGAAGTTGAGTCTTCATGAAGACATTCGTGAAGAGGATCATCATGAAATAGTGGTGTTTTTGGTGATTCTTCAACATCTTGATAAATAATTAGAGAATGTTCTTGTTTCTTGGTAGTTGATGGGTATACTTTGATATGGTGCCTTTGTCAATGGACGTAGACACAGTGAATCACACGAACACAACACAGCATCAACAAACAAAATCACACAACAGACAAGAAAATGACTAGATCAACAGCTCTTGGTGCAGCAGCTATTGGAACTGGAGAGACAATAATAGTTGGAGGATTAAAGTATTCATCGAACAAGGGATGGAACAAACTATCCCAATCATCTCTATTTGGTAGATTACAAGGTTGTTGAGGAATAATGTTTGGTATGAGTCCTGAACATGATGTTGCAGGAGTCATTACTTAAAGCCCAGGTCCTAAACTGAATTGTTCAAAAGCCATTGCTGTCAGCTCATTAAACATCACATGAATAGTTTCCATAATATTCTGAGTTCTCCTATTGTAGATTCTAAAAGCTTTCTTTGATGGCGCGTAACCAACAAAAATACCAACACCGGCCTTTGCATTTAGTTTACCCAAATCCTCACTATCATTGTTTGGATAACATAGTGAACCAAAGACATGATAAAACGATAAATCTGGCTTCTTGTCGTGCATCAGCTCATATGGAGTTTTGTTGTATCAGAGACTAATCAGAGAACGGTTTTGGGTATAACAAGCTGTGTTGATTGCTTCAGCTCATAGAAACAGATGAGCTTTTGAAAATATCAACATAGTGCGGGCAGCTTCCACAAGAGTTCGGTTTCATCTTTCGACAACATCCTGTTGAGGAGAGCGAGCAATAGAAGTTTGATGCAAAATTCCGACATTTTCATAAAAATTACGAAGAGTCTGATTATCAAATTTAGTTCCATTATCTGTTCTAACATTACGGACAGTGGCATTCAAACGAACTTGAATATTTTTGATGCATTTGATGATAGCGTCAAGAGCTTCATCCTTTGATCTAAGAAATTTAACCCAAGTAAATCGGGAGTAATCGTCAACAATTACCAAGATATACATTTTCCTGTTAATACTAGCCACACGCATCGGGCCACACAAATCCATATGCAAAAGATATAGTTTCTCTTGGTTAGTGTCTTCAGCTTTGGGTTGATGAGAGGATTTTCTGCTTTTCCCTAATGCATATGCTGAACATAAATGATCTTTCTGAAATTTAAGCCTAGGAATTCCTCGTGCAAGATCGCCTTTAGCTAGCTTGTTCAAAGTACCGAAGTTGAGATGAGATAATCGTCGGTGCCATAACCAGCTCTTAGTCTTTGACGCTTTGGATAGAAGATAGATCGAAGATGATTTAAGTACGTCATCAACAGAAATTGTGTACAAATTTATGTCTCGGGACCCTGAAAGTAGATCAACATCTTCTAAATTGCAAATAAAGCAAGTGTTTTTCTGAAATGCAACTTCAAGATCCGCATCACAAAATTGACCAACAGAAAACAAATTATGTCCACGACCCTCAACGTAGTATACCCTTGACATAACAATATTTCCTAGCTGATAGTCACCATACCCCATAATCCTTGCAAGCTGGTCGTTCTCGAACATAACAATACCAAGAAATTTACTAACAAAGTTCATGAGCTGAGAGCGATTCCCTGTCATGTGTTTCGAGCATCCGGAGTCCAGATACCATAGTACAATCTGGACAACCTGTCATGACAAGAGAAGAAGACGATGGAATATCTATTGCAATGGATCCCCAAATTTGATTGGGTTCCGAGTGGTTAGCATTCTTAGATTCTCCAATCTTAGCTATTTTACTCGAACCTATGTTTCTAGCATTTTTGGGTTTCTTGCTATAGACTTTTATCTCAGGTTTTTGTATTTCATCTAAGTGGGAAGTGGTTTGCTTAGGAGGCACTACGTCAGTTGAGGTGATCCTAGTTAAAGGGCATGAGTTACCAACCATAGTGAAGATTCTGCCTGTTGGTTTCCACTTAAATCCTACTTCAGTGAATACATGACCCGTAGGTTTCCAAACATTTTGTTTTTTATGTTTCTTAGTAGATATAGTACGTTTATTCCTATTTTTTACAAGATCAAGAAGACATTTATCATGAACACCATCAAACATAGATTTATTACAAGTAGCACAAAGAATTTTAGAATTTGCTTTTGACAATGAATGCGTAACATCAACATCACAAACAGGTTTTACAACACGATTCACTTTATTCACTTTCCTGGGTTGGGTTTCTAGTTTATTCTTCTTGTTCCTACTTGGTGTTTACGAGATCCTATCATTCTTTTTATTGCTTGGAGGCTTTGATCTAAAATTACTAGTGGAACACTTCACTCCTGTAGAAGACAACACATGTGTGTTAGAATCTGATGTATTAGAAGACTCTACCTGTTGAATCTTGCTTGAGTATGTGAGAGGTTCAGCAAACCTAACTTTCTTGACATTGTTCATGGGTTTGACAGTAACCTTCTTAGCACTAGGTATTATCGCATTAGGGCACATATCTTGAACATATACAAGCAACTCTTGAATTTTTGTGGCATACTTACAGGCTATGTGAACTTCCCTATTTTGCGATAACTCGCTTTCTAAAGGTTGTTTCGCCTTAGCTTGTTTGACTATTTCCCAAAGAATATTAGCTTGTTCTTGAGTGTTCCTAAGATAGGC
>BQNB010056432.1:9385-38672 GCA_026074375.1 Tanacetum coccineum | reverse complement strand
TCAAAGAAAATTTTTATTCAACCTCACACTTTTATAAAATGTTGTAAACATTTTTATAAACATTACAAAACATTTTCTACAAATAAAAGAAATATTTTATTCAAAATAAACATTTTGAAATTCAAATTTTCGGACCTAAAACGGCTAGAAAAGTTCTAGAAAATTCCCCCTAGACAAAAGACAAACTGGGGAGCCCCTAGTCTAGGGTGGGCCCCTTAAATACACGGGCGACCCCCTTAATTTTAAGGGGACCACTCACCTATTTAAGGGGACCGCCTATAGACTGACGCTCCTCTAGTTTGTTCTATAAATACTGGGCTTTTCCCACTATTTTCTCACCTTTGCACTCATTCTTTCTGTTCTAAAACAGCCCACACATCTCACTAAAATCCTTTGATCATTTAATCATAAAGCTTTGTTTCCAAGTGATCCAAGCTCAATTCCTCAAGTGCAAGAGAAGAATACTTTCATCATCAAGTGAAGAAGTATTACACCTCAAGTGTATATTGCAACCTTGTTACTTTTATATCACATATTTGTAAATCAATTGTATATCTTGTATTTGTGTGTAGTAGCTAGATCTTGGCAATCTTTGTAAGTATAGTTAGATCGTGGTGATCTTACCAAGTAGTGTTAGATAGTTGTAATTTAAGTAGTGTGGTGAAGTGAAGTCTTGAAGTTGTGAAGACGCCGTGAAGTTGTGAAGTCGTGAAGTTGTGTTGTGATAGATTGGTTCTAGCTAAGATTAGAACTCGACATTTAGCTTTGTGTCGTAAATCGGTGTAAGCAACATTGTGTATGGTTTTCTCCGCCATAAGGGAGTTTGTTGACATAGTGAAGAAAACTCTCGAGTTAGGTGCTCGGGGAGTGGAGTAGGGCGAAGAGGTGCTTCGTTACCGAACCACTATAAATCCTCGCGTTGTGGTTTGATTGTTCTTACTCTTATCTCTTGTCTTACTTTATCACTTCATATACTTATATTGTTCATATTGTGCAAGCATTAAATTCACAAAAAGTCGAATCTAAATTTTACAAACAAACATAAACCTTAAATCAAAAAGCGGTAAACTATTCAACCCTCCTTCTAGTTTTCCACATATTCGTCCCGAAAGACTAGTCGAGTAATATAATATAGTAATAACGTCGGATGAAAATTACTTTAGGAAAAGTAATAGTTTATCCTCCGGATGTCGTGTCCCAACGAGAGATGAATTTAAAATTCACGAGAATGTTTCGTTTGATGCTTGAATGACAAATAATTTGGTTTTGGTTTTAAACTAAAAATAAAATAATACTAAACTAGATTATACTAATTAACAAATAAGCAAAGCAATTAAATGAAAAGAACTATATAAAAAGATATGCTTGCTAAGTGACGTATAAAGTTCCTCAAGTGTGACACTATTCTACTCCTACTTCTAAATCTAAACCTACTACTACTATGTGAAAAATAAATCTTAAATCTAACAACCACAATTGAGTATGCTGCATTTCTTTTATAGCCAAAAGAGTGTGGGGGCAAAGTTGTGATTTCATGGGAGCAGCAGTGTTGAGGAAATTTCCATGAAATTTTGTTATCTTCCAATCATTTGCATCCGAGTGATATCACTCGTATTGACATCAATTATTCCTTCAATCTTCCAATTGGTGAGTTCCACGTGGATATCTAGAAGCTTAAAACCATTGGTTGGTACACGAATGAATCATTTCACGAGCCAATTTCATACCAATCCAACTAAGAATCACTGATACAACTGCCACGTGTTGGATTGTTACTCGCCAAAGATATTATAGTGGGATAGCACATGTGGGTGTTTGATTTAATTAAAGGTCACGTGACCTTCATTCTTAATTTATAAACTCATTTCACTCGTTCACCAGTATGGATTGATGATACAATAATGGGACACGCGTCATGCTTTGAATGGATGATGGGAAGGTAGTGGAGGAGCACATGATCTCATAAGAATTAAATTCAGAGCACGTGATCATTCTTGCTGCCTTCTTTGAATCTTTTATTCATGCGTTAATTCTAAGCCGAATGTTTCACTCATTTCTTCCTGGGCCTCTTTAGCAAATTGGGCAGAATGTTGCGCTACTATTGCTGGGCCGAGTCCATCTTTTACCATGGCTGGGTTTTACATTAAGAGTTGATAAATCTTGAGCTTTAATAAGTATGGGTCGGTCCAACCCATATAAATGGTGTCGGGCCGGCCCAATAAGAGGTGAAGGCACCGCCGGACTCAAAATCTCGTACTCTTTCCAATGATATGCTCGGGGAATAATTACGACTACGTCTTGATCTCGAAAAATAAGTAAACTTGATTGAATCGAACCCGAAAATTCTCGTTTTTGCATTGTTTTCAATCCTTTGTACCTGTAAGACATAAAAACACAAACCAAACATATTTGTAATAATATTAAGCATATTTCATGTTTTTAGTCCGTTTATTAGTGTTTTCCGGGGTATAAATGATGTGTGTTTTAGCGCACATCAGTCATAAATACAAACACAACTCTCATTCAAATATGTTTACAACATACTTTTCTTGTTTAAGAAATCTTAAGAGCATTACAACTATTAGGAGTATTAAAACAATTTGTTTAATATGGTTTCTATTGAAGACTTTTATTTTACCTTCTTGCATGCTTGTCTACGTGTTCTTACTTGCTAAATGCCCTTAGTCTTGATCTTGTTTAAAACAAAATTAGGACTTTGTTTGCGTATTTTCTTGCTTGTTAAATATTATAGTGTTAGTTGTCATAAAAATTAGGACTTGCTGCAAAATGGCCACAAAACAATCCACCTTTTTACCATTTCCTGAAAGAAAACAAAACCTGGACTTCTGGACACTTCCAGGTGGCGGCCCCCTTAATTCAAAGGGGCGGTCCCCTTAAAATTAAAGGGACCGGCCATATAATTACGGGGATCGGCCACCTGAAGCACGAATTTTACTTTTTCTTCCTGCTTTTTGACCCTCATTCACCTAGACCCAGCTAAAATTTCCTAAAACTCACCAACATTCCTTGGATTGGCTTTTTAACAATGTCCATACACCCTTAATTACACCATTTCCCTAGTATAAATCAACCCTCATCCTCAACATAATCACCACACTTATCTTGTCCTCTCAAATGTCTTCCCCTCACAAACCTTTACCCAAACCTTCAAGGGTTGCCAAAATATCCGCAAGACCTGTTTGGAGAAAGAAATTGAACTATTGTAACACATCAAATGAGGTTGATGTTAACTTACCAACACCAATGCCCAAACCACAATCTCCTATCAATGAACCATCACAAGCAAACACCCCTACTACTCACTCAAACCATGTTTTACTACAATCTTAATCATTTCCACTTAGTGATTCTTATAACACAAATGTTGGACAAGCTTCCATTCCACCACAAAGCGTCAATCAATCTTAACCCCCATTTTCTAACTTACTTATCAATCCACATGTTGCTAGTGTGCTTCATGCTCAAACTCCACCCTCACCTCAAGGTGACAACCACACTCAACTACCTCCATCTCCAAGTAGAGAAATGCTCATGAATGACATTAATCAACTTCAAGACATATCAAACCTCCTTGCCATGCATCTCTCACAACGTAACACTTCCTCATCACCTTACTCACCAAATTTACCTCACACCCTCAACTTGGATCAAGTTGAACAACATGTTGGTTATTGTCCTTGTTGCATATACACCTAAAAATAATTCCTAACCTTGAGTGAAGATATCAATTGGATTGAATTTCTTCTTACTCGACCACAACCACCACCTCAAATCCAACGTGACTATCCTCCAACAACCACCTCTGCTCCAAACTCTCCACCAATAACCAACTAAGCATGATACATGCTGACTTTTTCTCGCTTTCAAATAAATGACCAACCCTCTCGTTTTGCAAGCAAGTCTTATGGAATTCTAGGAATATTAGGACCTTTGTAGTTTACTTATATGTATGTTGTATTAATATGCTTCAAGCATATTATTTCTATTTGATGTATGCATGATTGTGTTTTGTGCACAATTTTCATGTTTAAATGAATGGTCTTTAGTATTATGCTTTTAAATATTCACTTGCTTGTCTTTATATTTTATTTCTTTTTTTAAACTTTATAAGTTGTGGTTGTTAGCTTCACAAATAACATGGCACTTGTTAAGCATTATCAACATATTTTATATTTTCCCTATCTTTGCTCTATATGTTAGAAATATTGGTGTGGTTATTCTAACTTGTTTTTGTAGCAAAGTTATCATAGCTCGATTCCTTAGTGTCCTCAAACGAGGGAGTACACATCAAGGGGGAGCGTTTGTTTCGTTGCCTTTTTTATTCTACAAAAAGGGGGAGAAATAGAAATAAATCTCACTAAATACTTGTTTAAAATGATTTTTTCATTTAATGAGTTTAGATTTTGTAATCATCAAAAAGGGGGAGATTGTTGATAGAAATAATGCCTAAAAACGTTATTAATATTTTTCGACCTCTCTACGTTTTGATAATCACAAAATGTAAAAACGATTAATGAAAAATTATTTATAAACAAGTAACTAGTAGTAAATTTTCATTTTGAAAATCTAATCACTTAAAGATATGAATAAACATATGCTTAATGCATTTCACGATCAAAGGAACTTTTATTTAACCTCACATTTTTTATAAAAATGTCACAAACATTTTTATATCTTTTACAAAATATTTTTAGATTTAAAATAAATGTTTTATTTAAATAAATATTTTGAATTCAAATTTTCTAACTAAAAACGGCAAGAAATGTTTCAGAAAACACCTCCCCCAGAAAAGACAAAAAAGAGAGTGTTTAAGGCTGGGCGGCCCCCTTAATTATAAGGGCAGTCCCCTTAATAATTAAGGGGACCGACAACCTATTTAAGGGGACCGCCCAGACAAAGAGCAAACTCAGCTTGCCTATAAATACTGGACTATTCCCCACTATTTTTCTCACCTTTTGCACACACTTTCTTTATGTTCTAAATCATTTTATACTCTCCTTTCTTTCCTTTGATCATTTAATCATAAAGCTTTGTTTCTAAGTGATCCAAGCTTTGATTTTCAAGTGCAAGAGAAGAATACTTCCTACCATCAAGTGAAGAAGTATTATAGCTTAGAGTGTGTCCTTACAACCTTGTTGCAATTGTATCATATCTTGTAAATCTTTTGTATATATTGTGAAGGTGTGTATTGTAGTTGTGTATATTAAGTAGATTGTGGTGATCATTGCAAGTATAGTTAGATCGTAGTGATCATAGTAAGTAGTGTTAGATTGGAGTGATCATAGTAGTGTCTTGGCGAAGTGAAGTTGTGAAGTCAAGTGAAGTTATGAATGAGAGAAGTTGTGAAGAGAAGCACAAGGTCACCTATTCACCCCTTTTTTTGTGAATTGGTTGTGAGTAGTGTGATTAGAATTGTGTATAAATTGTTCTAGCTTAGGCTTAAACTGACCATTTTTAACTTAGTGTTAGAAATTGGTGTAAGCTAAGTTGTGTACGGTTTTCTCCGCCTAAAGGGAGTTTGTTGACATAGAAAAGAAAACTCTCGAGTTTATGCTCGAGGAGTGGAGTAGGGGGAAGAGGCACTTCGTTACCGAACCACTATTTATCCTTGTGTTGTGGTTTGATCTTTCTAACTCTTATCTCTTTCCTTTCATATTTACTTGTCATTTATTTACTTACTTGTATTGTTTATAATATGCTTATATTGAGATCACATAAAGTCGAATCTAAGTTTTTATAAACAAACATAACATTAATTTAAAAAGCGGTAAACTATTCAACCCCCCTTTTAGTTTTCCACAATTGGTATAAGAAGCCACGTCAAACAAGGATTATAATTAATTTGTTATTTTAAAACTTGACGAATCGAGTATATGGCAATCGGACAAAAATATTTATGAAGGGCAATCTATGCAAAGAAACCACTATTTGAGAAAGTGATGGATTTATTTTTTTGGAAAATAGATTCGAAACTTATGTGAAATCAAAAGATCTAGATCTTTGCATGTTATTACCTATGTGATCTTTCCTCCTATTCAAAATAAACCCAGAAATTAAAAGGTTGAAAATTGTAACCATTTGATAAACAAAACGATGATCTTAAAAGAAACTTGCTAAAATATGAAGCTAAAATGGTGATTTATAATGCTTTATTACAAATAACGGGTATATAATAACGTGACCCAAGATCATAACAATAACATTTTCATAATAATTGTGTTTGTACAATTATTACACTACGACTTGTATTCAAACTGTTTATTAAACCTATGAATTTCACTCAACCATTGTGTTGACTTTTTAGCATGTTTATCTTAGGTTATTGAGCAATATACGACACGGAGTGACATGGACTCGAATATGGCTAAAACCTGTTATCATTCACATTGTATGTAACTAGATTTTGGGACCTGCCTTTGTAAAACTCTAATTTGGAATGAATGATAATGTAACTTTTGAACAAACGTCTCTTTTGGGTCGTTTTCTATGATTATAATTGTTGTTTCCATGAAGTAATACCCCAGATTAGCTTCCGCTGCTATATTGTAAAAATGGGGGTGTTACACATTGCAAAAGGGTTCATTAAAATTAAGCCTAGTACTACATGAAAGGCAAGAATCAAATAAAAACAATAAGATTTATGACTTATAGATGGATGAGAGAAGAAAAAAACATGAGTAGGACAAGCCCTTTTTCTTGAACCATCTTGGTTGAATAAGAATAACCGCTGCCAATTTCAATATGAGCATCAAATCAAGATGAATTACAATCTGGAATCTCATGACCACAACTTGTCTTTGTTGTCCAGCCTATTGTTGCTACATTGCAGCAGTCTAATCACATATATATTTTGACTGGGTTCTCAAACGTGTGACGGTTCTTCAAAACCAAGAAAGTACATTAGTGGGCCCCTTCGGCCATGTCCGAGACTAAATACATATAAGAAAGAGGATAACATGAAAATAGCGAGGAAGAAAATCAAACACCGTCGTTAGTAATAATTACTGCTAATAATCTTTTTTGCGCAAGACTGAGATACACCAAATTCTAGGAAAAAGATGACAGGATTAGCTGTAAACGCCTTTTTTAGGGGTAGTGTCTGAATGTTACAACCCAAAGTAGTGCTCCCACGCATCATACACATCTCTTGTCTAGAAACCTGATATAAAATACATGTCATTTAGTAATTGATTTAGTACAATTTATAAATAAGCATCAACGATAAAATATTCAACTATGAACCTGAAACCGATTAAATACAACATATGTGTCTTCTAAATACTTTGGCCACCTCACAGATAGAAAGGAAAACTTCCACTGAGAAACACAAGGGAAAAGGCAGGTGCAAGTTAGATGTCACTGTCGACTTTGTGGTTATGATATAAAAGAAGTGATTTAAAATAATATGACATATAGTAAGCTCAACTAAGTATCAGGTATCACAAGTATATAAGAAAAGAAATACCTTCGCAAAACTCTACATCAGTAACCCCCACTTTTTATAAAGAGGCTTTATACATCTGCTAAAGTTTCATCTTCATTAATTATCAAAAAGAAAGGCTCCCTGAAAATGGTTCATGAATTACCATCTTCGAGTTCTAACCATAAAAATGGTTCATTTTCCTAAATGTTATTACTTTCTTTGTACATGATGTTTCCGCAAGCCGATATATTCCCAATCATGTATGCATATAACAAAACAATGCAAGCCAAAGAGAATATCAACTTGAAATACCTATTATCATACATTTAACCATTACTGAAGTGAAAATCAATGTTCAAGTATAGTATAAATGTTAATATCTGCTAGGCAAGAATATGCACCATGTTACGATGTGATTGCAAACTACATTCCAAGGCAACGTGATATACACATGTATCATTGCATAATGGATCTGTTCAGCAAATTAAATGGTTGAAACACACAAGAATCTTATTTACAATGAAAACCATAAGTATGTATATGTATTCAAGAGAAGCACCTCATTTCAAAGTGATTTCAGCAATGCAAGACCAGCCTCATGAGCCTCACGAGCCACAACCTTTAATCCTTCAACTGCATGGTATACTTTATTTAGGTTTATGTAAAGAGAATTAAAAGAATCGGCTATATAATAGAAGTGAAGCAGAGCATAGTGTATATTATCCACTCAAGGCTGAAGATATACAATATTATATTTATCAGCAGCCACTAAACTTCATAATACCATAATGTAATAGGAACTATGACCGTAAATAACATACCATTCTCCAACTGAGAAGGGGGATAGTTGAAATTAAATAAGCAAGTAAAAGATTACACTAACACACCAGTTTTGCCACTTGAATTCATTGGGAAGACTATAATAGGCAATATTTATATCATTAGCAAAATCATTTTGTACGCGATTGCTCCATCTTTACCTTGGGCAGTAGTAGGTAACTTAATACATGTACACGAGTCCCACTAAACGTTCAAAGATATGTTTATAAATCACAATTTCATTTATTAGAAAGATCATAGTTACATAGGTCCCAATACCAACGTAGAAATTTATTTTGAAAAGTCACAACACGACTTGATTTCTAAAACATTAATTTAGTTTATGACACTACTTCACCGAGACACCATCCTTGATATCCGTGTTCCGTCCTGTCCAGCCATCAACAACAATTAACCTGAGATACATGCTTTAAAACGTCAACAAAACATTGAGTGAATTCATAGAGTTTACACATAACAGTTAGAACACATATTTGGTTCGACAAAACATATAACATTGCTCGTAAGACAAGTTATATATAAATAATAAATTCCAACTAATGAGCTCGTGTATCGAAACTTAACACATTCATCCCGTAGGACGAAATCATGTCCGAGAAGTATGCCCTTCTCCAAATACTAACTACAAAATGTCGGTTACAGGGTGCTCACCTTCGGATTCATACCTCGGACAGGGTTGTCAAGCCCAATAGATCTATTTAATGCATTAGCGTTCACCATCAACAAGGCAATTAACGGTCACACAGAAAAAGGCATATATTCAATAGTGCATGGAATCATATTTAGTATCAAAACATATAGCGTTCTCATTTTTACAAACAACAAGTATTATCCCCCTCGTGGGTTTAAAAACATTTAAAACACTTAAAAGCGAGGCTATGAACTCACCTTGATCGAAGCCGAAGATTAAATAACCGAAACAATCACGAACTACTCGATGACGAGCTCAACCGCGACTTAATATTTATGTCGTTCGATTATTACATCATAAGATGCGATCGGATAGTGCGCGCTTCGCAACTATCAAAATAGTATAAATATACATACACATGTGATGAGAAATCCACTTGCGCGTCCTAAATCCTAAACTTCACTTAATTAAGTTATAATCTTTCTTTCATTTATATTATACATCGCTTAACCAAAAACTTTCTATTTTAGGAAACTTTCTATTTTCGGAAAGTCACCATTTTTAGTAAGTCTTATTATCCAATTATATGTATAATCATATTTATTTATCTCGTCGAGCTTTCGATATTCAATGTGGTTATTATTTACTCTTACCGGGATTATATCCTGTATATTACAAAAGTTTCTATTTTTTTAGAATCTCCCTCGTTCGTAACAATCCTTAGGTTTAAAATATCTTACTCGTAATAATAGCGTTTAATTACTTTTATTACATCCGACAAGTTTAGTATTAACCCGTTGACTTTCAAAAGTCAACGTTAGTCTTTATTTGACTTTGACTTTTTATACACATTTATAATTAAATCTCTCCCGCTCCAAACGACCCGTTATATCACATTATCACGACTCGGACTCAAAAGAGATTTTATGTAAAACGACATTCCGGACAATTTGTTAGTTTTAGCCGAGACCCGAAACTTGACAAAAAAATGACCAAAATGCCCCTGCAAGTTTCTGCAGGAACTTTGACTCTTCTTAATAAAAACACAGACTTTGACCTTGGATTTTGACCCGTTATTACTCAATTTTAAAACTAGCGAGCCTCGCGGCATAGCAAAACATCATTCCGAGAAACTTTCATGTTTCGCCGGAAGGCCGAAACGGACTCGAAAGTGCTCAAAACGAGCGTTTAATTTCCTGACAGCAACTAGTATTTAACCCATGTGCAGAAATTTTACACTAAAAAATGTACATCTCGTTTTAGCTCTAACTTCTTCGTTATTTGGAGTTAGAAGCTCCGTATTATGTCAAAACGATCGTCTAAGAAATCTTTATCATATTTTATAAGAAAAAAAAAACAGATTTCACAAAATCTCGACCCTTGTTTTCTGTGCCAAAGTTTCTGCACAAAATATACCTATTTCCAAACGCGCCAAAACTCATTTTTGACCCAAAATCTCACTCACGGCACATCTAAAATGACCTATAATTCCTATTTAACTCACTCAATCAATTTATAACATCAACTAACTAATCGGCGCAAGATCTTATAGATTTCATCACATGCAACGACTAATATCATTTAATAAACGAAAATGAACAAAACAAAAATAAAAAGAGTGCTTACAATGTTATAATAAGCAAGATCGGACTCGATAAATGGTCACACTTGCCCTTTTGTTCCTTTTGTTGTGACTTCGAACCCAAAACCAACCCAAAACCAAACTAAGCCAAACTAAATCAACCCAAGCTAGTCTAGTGAATAACCAATTAAACAAAATACACCTTTGTGTGCCCCCTCCTTGGTTCGAACCCTCAACCGAACCCAAAACCTTCACCCTTTTGAATCCAAGATTCCCACTAATATTTTTCCCACCAATCTTATTAATCTTAACCAACTTAAAACCCACTTATCTCAATAGAACTCAAACATGCATAAAACCTTAATGCATGTGTTCTTTTCTTGCATTGATGATCCTAACTAAACCTTTTAAACAATATTGAGTGACTAGGAAAATCAAAACACCAGAAGGGTGTTTGTTTGGGTACTCGTTCGAACAAAAAGAAAAGAGGGAAAGGAAAACAAGCTAAAACTTTGTTCTTGGTTGATCCAAACTACCTTTGAATGACATTTGAATAGATACAATTGATCAAAACTTGAAAATGGAAGTTGTATGTGTGTGTATATAGGTGGCCGGATAGAGAGCAAAGAGAAGAGGAGAAAAAACCAATTTTTAGGACTATGAGTTTTCTTTACACTAGAATGGTTTTTATAAGACACAATCATTAACACTATTGGGAACTCACAAATTTTTTGAAAAGGTTGAGTATGTGTGCCTCATAGCCGACGACTATGGGCTAGCATGCATGTATATTTATTTTTATTTTTTTGTCAACTTTTATTACTTGTATTTTTTTTCTTGTAGACTTTTATTTTAAAGTAATACTTGACACTACAAATGTAAACATGTCACTTTAGTTAAAACGCGAGTCTCGGCCAAGGACAAGGAACAAAGACGACAAGGTTCGAAAATAATAATTTACGATCAATAAAAATAATAACGAGACACGTCGTAAGCTTTTACGATGCTTAAAACGATTAACGAACGCGCGGTCAAACGGTGACTTGCGAATCGTCAAAAATAAAAAATTTAAATTTTTGTTCGTAATAAAATACGAAAATAATTATTTACGACAAATAAAATTTAAATGTCGACGTTCGCTCATACGAATTTATAAAATAATAATTATGACGTCGAATTCGCGATCGTCACACGTGTCGTGAAACTCGGGTTGTTACATTCCACCCACCTTAAGGGAGCGTCGTCCCGGTGCTCATCCTTTCTTACTCGTCTTAGTTTCTCTTATGGTGAGACGACTTCCTTACGATTGGACGGTCTCACGTGCTCGAACGTAAAAATTACTCGATATGATCTCGTCTTGACTATTCCGAATGGAAAGTCAACAAAATAAATGGTAATTCATATCAATAAAAAAATATGGTTATAACTGCTCTTATTATAAGAGACAAAATACGTCACTAAACATATCCGGGAAAACATGAGTCGCGTAGTTTTTAAATGAAAGACTTTAAACGAAAGATCAGCCCAAATCATATTTGGTGATCATTTCAACGAAACAAAACGCACACCGCTATACACAACTAAGTATACGTTACTAACTAAAATCAAGATAGACGTCAATAATCAGAACCGATATATATTTATATCATTACCCAAAATCAAAATACTCATCATTATCCAAAACTAAAATACACATGTCGCCCTTCCGGTCTCATTTAATAATGCCCTTTCGGTTGCGAAAAAAATATTTCGGAGTGCATACGACCCCATCAAACGCATTATAGCACTAAAATCATATATTCAATTAAGCACATATTCGCCTATTAGTCATTTTTAAAATGACTCTATGTTTCTACTTACCTTATCATCACGCTTCGCAATAGTCATGCCTGCTTTCTATAAGTTTTAGAAAAATATTCGTGCCTACTTATAAGGAAGCCTCAGCAATGGCCATGCTCATTACGCGGGTTCATACCCAACCGGTTAGATTGCTCATTATACCTGGCTTGCCGGATGGTCAGGCCTCTTGGTAATGATCTCGACTAATTCACGGTTAGGTTTTAGCCATCCATAGTCATGCTTGTGGGTTAACAAGCCACAACCGACAATGGTCTACCAGGCTTACGTATCTCCAAAACCAACCTTCATCTATACTCGGGTAAGTATACCCATTCACTCAGGTCCTAGGCCGAATCACGGCAACACAAAAGCGACCTATACGCTTGCTACCAATCAAGAGCACATAACACATAAGACACATAGAGCACATAATTCGGCGACGATAATCCCGCTAGAAAACACATATTGTCGAAAGACAAATTGAGAACAATCAAGAAAACAATTAAGCATCATAGGCTCGTTGCTCGTTTGACGAAAATCAAAACTCCAACGTCTATGTATCGCGACCAACATAGTCGACTCAATCTTATCGCATCTCCTCAAATCCTAGATGACTCAACTTATCAAGTCGAGATAATTACACACATTCCTATTTTGATACCGTTCGGCTTAAGGCGTTAGCTACTCCGATCGTTCCTCCAGGATGGAAACGGATGTCACCATTCGGCTGGAATCTCCAAATCTTTTCGCTCTTTCATACGCACACAAAGTCGTTACGTCAAGGAGTAAGGATCACTAACCTTAAGTCAGGTGTCGCTTAGTGCCTTATTCTAATCCTTGACGACATCAGGTATACTTACAACTATACTACCACTACATTCCATTTCGGGGAAAGAAGTCTTCTTCACGGCCATCAGTTGATACGTCAAAGGCAACACACATCCAATGTAGGAGAGGTCTTCTCCATTTCTCACTTTCAACCTCGGGACTAACCATCTCATCTTCCACCCACCTTAGGAATCTTTACATCTCCAAAAAGATTCCTTCTTGGTGTCGAAGCTACAAACACTTCTTGGTGTTTATATCATATAGTGCAACCACACTTTTCTAACAATTTGTAACACTTTATCTCATGCAACACCAAATATTAATAAATGTTGTATTTTCACAAAACACAATTTGAGTGGAGGTCTAGTAAATAATAGACACAGACTTGCCAGCTACTTTGGCAGTAATGTGCCTAACATTGTTGATTGTTTTGGACTTAGCAGACGTCCAAAACTGTTCAACAAATGTAGTAGATACAACAGGACTTACAGTGAGAGCATGATGAATTGAACTTCGCTTAAGAAAATCAATTATCTCGTGAAACTCTGCATTCCCTTCAGTCTTTTCCAAATATGCGACCATGTTATGCTTCGGACATGAATCAAGAACAGCCATTGTACTTGAAAGAGAGATCGTCGTGAAGAGAGATATTAGGGCTTGTAAATATGAATGTAGTTTAGAGAGATTGCGTGAGGAACTGTGCAATTGAGCTGGGTTTATATAGGTTTAGGAGACCTAATTTCAAGGAAACCGTTTCAATTTACACTTTGTACCCCTGGCGGTATTTTTCTTCAACGTCTCTATAGCGGTACAAACTTTGCCCAGCGGTACTAACTTTGCACTGGCGGTACTAACTTTGTCCAACCAAAGAATGAACAATGGAAGTATTAGAAGTGCTTCAGTACCATCATTAACTCTTCTCAATGACCCTCTAAATGCTATAAAACCTCTGGAAAAGCATCACCTATGGTTAACTTGTTTCTTCATACAAACTATACAAATCAGCATATTGCCTCCCTTTAACCAATGCAGCTTATGGATTTATCATCCCAATTGTAACAACCAAGAACTGAAACCGGCTAACATCAAATGCCTTGGTGAGTAAATCAGCTACATTGTCATCAGTGTGGATTTTAAGCACCTGAACCAGTGATATAACCTCTACTTCCTCCAAAAGCAACAGGGCCACCAAAAGCAACATGGCCTCCAAAAGTCCTCCACCAATTGCTCTGTCGACTTTTTCATTAAGGTAACCACTCCTTTAATCGTCTCAACCTCTTTTTCCACCATGTATTCTATTATCAGGACTTCTCTATAAGTTGAAAACACCCGCTTTAAATGCTTTAAATCATCTTCAATCATCTCGTGATCTGCCTTGGTGAAGCATCTGGCGCTTCCCCCGGCTATTAAAACCATAAGGTAAGCTTCAAAAGAAGCCTTCATGACATCTTTTATAGCCAAAGGTTGAGCCCGCTCTGTGACAATAGCACTCAAGAGTGTCAGGTTCTGTTTGAGAACTCTAAGCACAGGGCTTATCCGGGCATTCACCACGTGACCTATGTAAAGACTCCCATACATAACAGAATTTGAATCAAGAAATACAAGACGATAGGATGAAACCTCAGATACATGTTGAGTGGCAGCCATAATTGCGGATCAGATTTGCTTAAAGTGAGGGTGTCGGCTGCTATTACTGCTACTGTTGTTGCCAGCCAATCGCTTCTTCTAAGAAGGAACAATTTTAGAGGGTTGAGAGAGAGACTTATCAAGTGAGTTGAGTTGGGAAATAATGTAGTGTAACGTGTTCAGCCAGATGTAGAGACGTTGTGTTCCACGGCTAGTTGAATGGCGTGAATTGTCACAAGCTTCACATCAACCCATTTTGGATTTTGGGTCCCTGCGAAACACAGTTAAAATTTCATGATGCACGTTCAACATAAAAAATATTACATTTTCACCTAGTTGAATCTTGAACACATAAGGATATAAATGGATTTATCATTACCAGTAAATATGTGAGTTTGCCACAATGACATAATGTTCATAAGGCTCTTTAAACTTGAATGCAGCCATTATTGCAACACAATCATGTTTCAACCGTACATATGGATCATCGGGATCTCCATGGTCCTGTGAGTTCTTTCCTTGACCTATTCCAAAATCAAGAAGCATTATACTCGACAGCCCAAAGTCTAAAAATATGCAGAAATTTAAATATAAAACCCTTAGTACCATTCGTATCAGAATCAAGAGCTTTCTCTTTAAGTTTTACACGTGTTGATTCGTCTAGAATCAACTCAGCAAGGTCATTGTAGTCAATTTTGTCCTCTATGTCCAACTCCAATCTGGAAATTAAACAAACAAAAGGGTAAACATAGTACATAATCACAAATTTACAGTTGATATGAATACTTTAAAATTAATATCAATAAAATGGATTTCTATTTATAAAGCTTACGTGTTGTGCTTTATAAGATCTCACATCCGTATTTTTTTCATCCCACCTCTTTTAACATAGATGCTAGAGTAATCATGCTGCCATAACTTTTCTTTGTAGAAGTTATCATAATTATCTAGTTCCTGATACAAGTTATATGAAAATTTTCAATATGAAAACCGAGTTAATGAAAATGGACTTATTTACAGCAAGAAAACAGTGTGTATAAGGTTCCTAGAACGACTATCGATAAAATAATTTGACTCAACTAGGATGAATTGAAAAGATATGACAAGAGGATACAAGATATAAAGAAAACCTGTAAGCATAAGATATTAGCATCAAGATTCTTGAGAACATCAAGAGTTACTTGCTGACGAGTTTTTTCCCTGGGACAAAATCCCACAGAAGATTAATATATATTTATATAGCCTATAAACAAAACATCTAATGATCGATATTTCAAATTTTAAACTATTATAAATTTCATATCACAATAGCTTCAACTCAAACATTAACCAAATAATATGCAGAAGTCAAGAAACTCACTTGACAAGCCGTTGGAGAGTGTGGGAATTTCCCTTTATCCCCGCTTCTTACATATGTCTGCAAGATGAACAACAATGAGTGTGTAAATAGTGTAAATGTGTATTCGTTTATATTGATTGAGATGAATACAATAGGATACATATATAGTATGCATAATGGGCCTAACCTAGTTACATACAAATACAAAGAAGGCCATGGGCCGTATAGACTGTTAACAGCCCCCCGTAGTTGGAGCGGGAGATGAACGAACGCTCAAACTGGTACGAAACTCATCAAATAAACTAGTAGGTAAACATTTGGTGAAGATATCCGCATACTGATAACGTGACGGGATGTGTAGAACCCATATAGCACCAGTAGCAACAAGATCCCGAACAAAGTGAATGTCAATCTCGATATGCTTCGTGCGTTGATGTTGCACGGGATTAGAAGAGATTTGAAAAATAATTCAAAATTTGTTGCTTGTCAAAAGGGAAAGCAACTAGAGTTTCTTGTAAGGCCAAAAGTATTCAACAGCCAACCTTTACATGTGTTGCACGTGGATTTGTTTGGTCTAGCATTTGTAATAAAGATTAATCTTATCGAAAAGATGTATTTACCTAGTTGTCAAGATGATTACAGTAGGTTTAGTTGCGGTTTTTCTTTCTGCTACTAAGGATGGAGATAGTGGCCATTTCTTAAGTCTTTATAAACTGGAGTAGAAAATCTAATAGATCAAAGGGTTAAGGTAATTAGGTGTGACAATGGAACTGAGTTCAAGAATAAGGAGATGAATCAGTTTTGTGAGAGAAAAGGTATTAAGAGAGAATTTAGTATAGCTAGAAACTCCTCAACAAAATGGAGTAGCTGAGAGGAAAAATAAAACACTAATTGAGGCTGCTAGGACAATGCTAGCTGATTCTAAGCTACCTACTACTTTTTGGGCTGAAGCATTTAATACTGCTTGTTATGTGCAAAATAGGATATTAGTAACTAAGCCTTATAACAAGACCCCATATGAACTTTTTCTTGGTAGAAAACTAGCTTTAGGATTTATGAGACCATTTGGGTGTCCTGTTACAATTCTCAATACCATAGATCACTTAGGCAAGTTTGATGGTAAGGCTTATGAAGGATTCTTTGTTGGGTACTCAATCAATAGTAAAGCGTTTAGAGTATTCAACAATAGAACTAGGATAGTTGAAGAGAACCTGCATATCCAGTTTAGTGAGAATACACCTAATATTGCAGGAAGTAGACCAAATTGGCTTTTTGATATTGAAGCACTAACAAAGTCAATGAAATATAAGCTAGTTGTTGCAAGAAATCAGTCTAATGGTAATGCAGATACAAAAGCATGTGATGATGCATGTAAAGCTAGAATGGAGACAGTACCTGACAAAGATTACATTATGCTACCATTATGGGACTGCTGGTCCACTTTTCCTCCCAAGTATCCAAAAGTTCTCAAGATGATGGATTCAAACCTTCAAATGATGATGAAAAAAAGGTTGATGACAATCTAAGAAAAGAGATAGTGAATGTAATGATCAAGAGAAGGAAGATAATGTTAGCAGCACTAACACTGTTAATGCTGCTAGCACAAATAAAGTTAATGCTGTTGGTAGAAAAACAAGCATTGAACTTCCACTTGATCCAAATATGCCTAAATTGGAAGATTATAGCATATTTGACTCCTCAAATGATGATGAAGATGTTGGTGCAGAGGCTGACATGAACAATTTTGATACAACAATCCAAGTCAGTCCTATTCCAACTACAAGAATTCATAAAGATCATCCTCTTGATTAAGTGATTGGAGATGTGCAATCAGCAATACAAACAAGAAAGATGTCAAATATTTTGGAGGAACATGGGTTTGTTAGTACTATTCAACAATGAACAAACTATAAAGACCTTCAAAACTGCTTGTTTGCTTGCTTTTTATCACAGGAAGAACCCAAAAAGGTAATTCATGCATTGAAGGATCCAAGCTGGATAGAGGCTATGCAGGAAGAGCTTCTACAATTCAAGTTACAAGAAGTTTGGACTTTGGTGGATTTACCAAATAGAAAAAGGGATGTAGGTACTAAATGGATTTTCAGGAATAAAAAGGATGAAAGAAGAATTGTGATAAGAAATAAAGCAAGATTGGTTGCTCAAAGGTACACACAAGAAGAAGAAATTAAACTATGATTGAAGTCTTTGCCCCTGTTGATAAGAAAGAACAGAGAACAGCCCTTAAAGCAATTAGGCTTATTTTTAGCCTTATTGCCTCATTAAGGACTTTTGTGGTGTCTTAGTGTATCAAATGGATGTAAAAAGTGCTTTTTTCTATGGAAAGATTGAAGAAGATGTGTATGTATGTCAACCACCAGGATTTAAAGATCCAGACTTTCCTGATAGAGTATACAAGGTTGGAAAAAGCACGTATGGGGAAATACATCAAGTCTAGCGTCTGGTATGAAAAACTTGTCAACATATTTGCTGACAATGAGTTTCAAAGAGGGTAAATTGACAAGACTTATTCATCAGAAAGGTACAAAATGGTGATATTGTGCTGGATACAAGCTTTATGTAGATGGATAGGTCATCTTTGGTCAACAAGAAGGAGCTGTGCACTGCATTTTGAGAAGTTGTTTGCATGGATTTTTAGATGTGTTCTATGGGAGAACTTTCATTTTCTTGGGATTACAAGTACAGCAGAGTAAGGATGGCATATTTATTAGTCAAAATAAATATGTTGGTGACATTTTAAAGAAGTTTGGGTTTACAAAAGTCAAGACTGCAAGCACTCCAATAGAAACTCAAAAGCCTTTGCTCAAGGATGAAGATGGTGAAGAAGTGGATGTTCGCATGTATAGGTCAATGATTGGTTCAATGATGTATCTTACATCTTCAAGAACTGAATTCATGTATGCAGTTGTGTTTTGCCTGTGCAAGATACTAAGTTAATCCAAAGGTTTCACATCTCCATGTTGTGAAAAGGATTTTTAGGTACTTAAAAGGTCAACCAAAATTGGGCCTTTGGTATCCAAAATATTCTCCTTTTGATTTGATAGTATACACTGATAGTGATTATGCTGGAGCAAGCTTGGATAGGAAGTCTACAACAGGAGGTTGTTAATTCATTGGATGTAGATTGATATCATGGCAGTGCAAGAAAACAGTCTGAGTAGTTGCAAATTCCACAACAAAAGCTGAATATGTAGCTACTTCAAGTTGATGTGGACAAGTGCTTTGGATTCAGAATCGACTACTTGATTTAGGGTATAATTTTATGCATACCAAGATCTATATTGACAATAACAATACTATTTTGCATAATTAATACTACTATTTTTCCATTCAATAACAAAGCATATAGAGATTAGACATCATTTTATTAGGGATTGCATGATTGCAATGAAAAGAAGTTGATTCAAATGGTCAAAATCCATACTGACAAGAATGTTGCAGATTTACTTACAAAAGCTTTTGATGTAAGTAGGTTTCAATATTTGATTGCTAGTATTAGAATGCTAAATCCTTAAAATCTTTTATCTCTTTATGTTTTTTGTAGAGTTTTGTATGAATTAGTAATGTTATTCTATGTCATTTTAAAAGTTTCTGCTTTTATAGTATAATTAGTGTTGCTCAGTTTATACTTAATGCGGCTACTAACGTTAATTTGCTTTTTGCTATTAGTTATACTTAATACTGCTAAGTTAATGCTGTTAGTTATACTTAATACTGCTGGTATAATTAATGTTGGTTTAAGTGAGAAAAAGAATTGAGAGAGTTAGTGAGAATAAAACAGAAAGAGAGCTGTGTGAAATAAAAATAGACATAGTGATTTGGTGAGTAAAAGAATTGAGAGAGTTGGTGAGAATAAAAACAGAAAGAGAGCTGTGTAAACTAAAAACAGACAGAGTGATTTGGTAAGTAAAAGAATTAAGAAAATGGTGAGTTTAAAAACAGAAAGAGAGTTGCATATATTAAAGACATACAGTGTTTGGAATGGAATTGGAGTTAATGCTGGTAATATAAAGTTAATGCTGCTAGGCATAACTTGCTATTGCTTTTGAAAGTTAATGCTGCTTGGCATAAACTTACAACTGCTGTTGAAAGTTAATGCTGCTGTTGAAAGTTAATGCTGTTAGGCATAAACTTACAACTGCTAGTGAACGTTAATGTTGTTGAGGGTATTTTCATAAATACTTCGATCAAGGGTTTCAATCACTCATTTAATCGATTTTATTTAATCATATACTCTCTAATCACAAACCCTAACTCAATTTCATCATTCATCATCAAAACACAACACAATGACGTCCCTAAAGTTTGCTGATACTCATAATTTGGTCGCGTTTTTGTCTAAACCCGCTGAAAGTGAAGGGTTTGAGCAAATTGTTGATTTTCTGAATGCAAACCCTATCAAGTATACTTTAACCGTCAATCCTACTATATATACATCTTGCATTGAACAGTTCGGGTCTACTGTCAAGGCGAAAACGGTTAATGGGGAAGTTCAATTACAAGCCCTAGTAGATGGGAAGAAGATTATCATTACTAAAGCATCTGTTAGAAGTGACCTTCAACTGGATGATGAGGAAGGTATGGATTGTTTGCCAATTGCTACCATTTTTGAAGAACTAACAATGATGGGGTATGAGAAAATTTCTAAAAAGCTAACATTTTATAAAGCATTCTTCTCCCCACAATGAAAATTCCTGATTCATACCATTTTGAAATGTCTAAGTGCCAAGACTACTGCATGGAATGAGTTTAGTAGCACTATGGCATCTGCTATTAATAGTTTAGCTACAAACCAAAAGTTCAACTTTTCAAAGTACATTTTTAAAAGCATGGTTAGAAATGTGGAGGATGTGTCTGGCAAATTCTTAATGTATCCAAGGTTTGTACAAGTTTTTATGGATCAATAATTAGATGATATGTCAAATCATAATAGGATTTATGTTACACCCTCTCACACTAAGAAGATATTTAGGAATATGAGAAGGGTTGGAAAAGGTTTTTCTGAAAGAACACCATTATTTCCAACAATGGTGGTACAAGCTCAAGCTGAAATGGGTGAAGGTTCAGCAAATCCCACTGATCCCCATCACACACCCACCATTATTCAACCATCAACATCTAAACCTCAGAAGAAACAAAAACCAAGGAGGACAAAGAGAAAGGACACTGAGGTACCTTAGCCTAGTGGTCCTATAACTAATGTTGCAGATGAGGCTGTCAATGAGGAGATGGATGACAGTTTGGAAAGGGCTGCCACTACTGCTACTAGCTTAGATGCAGAACATGATAGGTGTAACATAAATAAAGACCAAAATCCAAGGAAAAACAACTTAATGAACCAAGTTCCATAGAAACTAGTTCAGGTAGTGGTCCCAGGCGCCAAGACACCATGAGGGACACAATTTCTCAAACTGGGTTTGAGAATGTGTCTAAAACATCTAATGATTCACTGCTCGCAGGAGTTAACACACCTCGAAGTGATGAAGATAGTATAAAACTTAAGGAATTGATGGATTTTTGTACCAAATTGCAACAAAGAGTGCTTGACCTGGAGAACACAAAGACTGCTCAAGCTCAGAAGATTACAAGTTTAAAACTGAGAGTCAAGAAGTTAGAGAAGAAAGGAGGGTCAAGAACTCAGAAGCTTAAGAGATTATACAAAGTTGGTTTGATAGCCAGGGTTGAATCCTCTGATGATGAACTTAGTTTGGGTGAGGATGCATCCAAACAGGGGAGGAAAATTCATGATATTGATGCTGATGAAGACATCACCCTGGAGAATGTTCATGATGCTGAAATGTTTGATGTAAATGATTTACATGGTGAAGAGGTGTTTGTTGAAAAAAGAAGTTCTTGTTAAAGAGGTTAGTGTTATTGGTAAAGTTAATGGCTTAGCATTGCTACAAACTTGTTAGTGCGTCTTGCACAATACTACTGAGATGTCACCTTTGGCTCAGCACTTGTGGAAATAAAGACTTAAACTAAGGTTAAAAGGGATTGTTTTTAAAAGAGCCTAGTGAATATACAACAATAACGAACAAACAACAACAAAACCTTCACAACAATCACAGGACAAGGGTAAAGCTATAATGGTTGAAGAACCTGTGAAGAAATTCTCAAAGAAAGATCAAATCAGGCTTGATGAAGAACTTGCCTTCAAGCTACAAGCTGAAGAAGAAGAAGAAGAAAGACTTGCAAGGGAAAAAGATGAAGCCAATGTAGCCTTGACTGAAGAATGTGATGATATTTAGGCGCTTAAAGACTGCAAGTAGAGAGCAAGGAAGAGTTGACTGATGCCGATAAGGCAAGATATGTCTTGTACAAACTATTGGGAGAAAGAAGAAAACACTTTGCAGCAAAGAGAGCGGAAAAGCAAAGGAACAAACCACCAACCAAAGCTTAACAGAAGAAGACCATGATTACTTATCTTAAGAACATGGAAGGCTGGAGGCACAAAGACTTGAGATCTAAAGACTTTGATTATATCAAAGAATTGTTTGGCAAAGCTTTCAAGAGGGTGAACATCTTTGTTGACTACATAACTGAATTGGTAGAAGATAGTCCAAAGAAAGCAGAAGCAGAGATAGCACAAGAAAGCAGTTCAAAAAGAGCAGGAGATGAGCTAGAACAAGAGAATGCAAAGAAGCAAAAGGTGGATGATGATCAGGAAGCAGCTAAGATGAAAGAGCTCATGAAAATTGTTCCTGATGAAGAGGAAGTAGCAATTGATGCTATTCCTTTGGCCACTAAGCCTCCAAGCATTATTGATTAGAAAATCCTTAAAGAGGTCGACAGAAAGGAATCAAAGCACAACACACCCACTTCATTCGAAAGCTCCAAGGATAGACGTTTCCAAACGACGTATCATAGTCGTTTTCCAAAACAATGAGGGTTCATGGGATGACATATAAAAGTCACACTCCCATCAACTTAAAATTTTCAAAACAATAGGTTACAAACAACATATGCGATTTAAAAGCAATGGGAAAATATTCGAACTCGGAGTCGAACAATAAGTCACCCAATGGGATCGACAAACTATGACGAATCAACATCACCAAAAGATGAAAAGTAAAGTCGCGAAAGAGTTTCGAAGATAATCGTATAACAAAGATGTTTTCATCATGTATCAAAATAATTTTATCATATCGCATCGAAATGTTTAAAGAAATTAAATTCTTCGCAAGAAGCTAATATCATATATATATATATATATATATATATACATACACATATATATATATACATATACATATATATACATATACATATATATATGCATATACATATATATATACATATACATATATATATATATATACATATACATATATATATACATATATACATATATATATAATCGTATACCATAAAACGGATGCCGTATATATATCTATATACATGTATATACTTATTACTTGTACCAAGTGTCAACCACTTGTTACGCACATAATATGCAACCAAATATACCACATAAGGCTTCTAAGGATTGGGAACGATGTGCGCGCGGATATCGGACAACGGTGAAAGACTCATGAAATTTCCAAAAACAGTTGTAGTCCAAGTTTTGTAAAACGACTTAGTTCGCTACAACTCGTGCTCTGATACCACTCTGTAACACCCCCAAAATACGATACGCAGCGGAATACAACATTTGGAGTGCTACTTCACAATACATGCACACGAGTCCCAGTAAACGTTCAAAAGATACGTTTATATATCAAATTTATTTTTATTTTGATGAAGAACATCAAAGTTACAAGGTCCCAAATTAACTTAAGAACTTCATTTCAAAAGTTATGTTGCGACTTCTTTTCCAAAGCATCATTTTATTTAAATAAACAACACATTTCACCGAGACCCAGTCTTTGATATCCGCGTTCCGTCCCATCCAAGACATCAACAACATCTAAACTTGAGATACATGCTTAAAAACGTCAACAAAACGTTGAGTGAATTCATAGAGTTTGCAAACAATAATCAGAACGCAATATTTGGTTCCACGAAACACGTATGACATGCTAGCTAGGCAAGCCACACAACAATTCCATCTTGCATGAGCCCGTGTACCGAACCTTAACACATTTATCATTTAGGATAAAATATTGATCAGGAAGTATGCCACTACCCCTAGTCTCAATACAAAATGTCCGTTACATGGTGTTCACCAATGGATCTAGACCCCGGACAGGGTTGTCAAACCCAATAGATCTATTTAATGCATTCAACGTTTACCTCCTCGGTAATTAACGGTCACACAGTAAAAGGCATATACTCATAGCATGGAATCATATCACATATAAAAACACTTTGCGTTCAATTTTCAGAACAAGCCACAACAAGTACACATCACGTTACTTGTGTTCCAATTTTCAAAACAAGCATGTATCCCCCTCGCGGGTTTTAAAACATTTAAAACAGTTCAAAAGCGAGGCTATGAACTCACCTTGATCTAAGCCGAAGATCAAATAACCGAAACAATCCAAAGAGGTCTCAACAATGAACTCAACCACGACCTATAATTTACGTCGCCCGATTACTATACCGTAAGTACGAGTGAATAGTGCGCACACCGCATCTATTAAAATAGTATAAATATACATACACATGTGATGAGAAATCCACTTGCGCTGTACCAAGGGACCCCTAACCCCGACATAATTGTGATTACGATAAGATCTTTCATTACACGTTTACAAACCCTATTAAATTGAAAACTTTCTATTTTCGGAAACTTTCTATTTTTAGAAAGTTGATTTTCTCGGAAAGTTACAATTTTTAGTATGTCTTAGCGTCTAATTATATTTATGATAATATTCATTTATTTCGTCGCACATTCGACGCTCAAATTGGTTATCATTTACATGTATCGGTATTATATCCGAATATTACGATAGTTACTATTTTTATAATTTTCTTTGCTCATAAAAGTCGTGAAGTTTAAAATATTATACTCGTAAAATAATAGTGTTTATTATTTTTATAAACATTCAACAAGTCCCACATCAACGCGTTGGCTTTCAAAAGTCAACGTTGGACTTTATTTGACTTTTACAATATATATATATATATATATATATATATATAATAAATATATATATATATATATATATAATATATATATATATATATATATATATATATATATATATATATATAAAAATATATATGTATATTCTAAATTTGACCCGTCTGAAACGACCCACTATATCATATTTTCACGACTCGTACTTTAAAGAGATTTTATGCAAAACGACGTTCCGGACAACTTTTTAGTTTTAGCCGAGACCTGAAACTCAACAAAAAATAACAAAAATGCCCCTGCAAGTTTCTGCATGAACTTATTATATTTTTAATTAAAGTGCAGAATTTGACTTTCAATTTTGACCCGTTATTACGCAATTTTAAAACTAACAAACCTCGCGGCAAAGTAAAACGACATTCCAAACAACTTTCGTGTTTTGCCAGAAGACCGAAACGTGACCGAAGTGTTCAAACCGACGTTTTTTAACCAGCCAGCACCTAGTTGATAATTACACAACACTTTATTTTCTAACTTAAAGTGTATACCTCGTATTTCGCATAAAATTCTTCGTTAATTAAAGAGTTTAGAAGCTCCATTTTATATCAAAACGATCGTCTAAGAAAGCTTTATCATATTTTCCATCAAAAATCAAATTTCTAAAAATCTCGGTCCTCGTTTTCCGCGTCGAAGTTTCTGCCAAATTTACGAGCTACGAAACGCGCCAAAATCCATTTTAACCCAAAATTCATTCCACGACACATGTAAAATGGCCTATAATCAATATTCAACTTACTCAATCAATCAATAACAAAATCTAACTAGACGACAAAAGATCTCACGGATTTCATCACATGCATAAACCGAAAACGAATCGAATCACAAAAACAATTATTAAACTAGCATGTAAAATACTTACAATGCTATGTATAGCAAGATCAGACTCGATCAAGACTCGAATCGTCTCTTTGTTCCTTTGGCCGCGACCTTCGAACCCCAAAACCAACCAAATCAAACCCAAATCGAAACCAAACTAATCTTAATTAATATCCAAGCAACAAAACACACCCTTGTGTGTCTCTCCTTTGGTTCGAACCCACGACCGAAACCACAACCCCTCTAGTTTTCAAATTAAATCTCCCTCCAATCTTCTTTCTTCACTTTCCTCACTAATCTAATTAACCTTGATCAAATCAAATCTCACTTATTTTAACAAAACCCAAACCATGCATAAACCTTAATGCATGTTTATTTTTCTTTCATGGATGATCAAGATATCATCATCTAAACAATATTTGGTTGCTAGAAAAATACAAACACCAAGGGTGTTTGCTTTGTGTGTTCATCCGAACCCAAAAGAAAGGAAGGAAGGAGGAAACAAATTTCAACTTGATTCTTTATTAATCTAGATCATTTTGAGTGATGTTTGAATGGGTTTCAATGATCAAAACATGGAAATGATTTGTGTGTGTGTTGTTGTATCCGGCCGAGCAAGGGAAGACAAAAAGGGAGAGAACAAACTTTTGGGACTATTTATTTTACCTATGATTTGAACTAGTTAAGCCTTTGAAGTAAAACACAAATTCCTTGCATAGAAAATTGAAAAGGATTGAGTGTGTGTGTCAATATAGCCGATCGGTGATATGGCTAAGGGGCTTTACATGCAAATTTTTATTAAAACATTTTTAGTTACTTGCATTTTATTTGTGTAACTTTTAATTAAAAGTATCTTTTGTACACAATTAAATAAAATGTAGATGTTAAACGCGAGTTTTGGCCAAGGTCAAGGAACGAGGACGACATTCGTAAAAATAATAAATTTACGATCTTAAAAATAATAACGAGACGCGTCGTAAATTTTTACGATACTCAAAACGCTTAACGGTCGCGTGGTCAAATGTTGACTCGCGAAACGACAAAAGTAAAAATTTCTAAATTCCATTCGTAATAAAATACGAAAATAACTATTCATGACAAATAAAATTTTTAAATGTCGACGTTTGTTCACATGAACTTATAAAATAATAATTATGACGTCGAATTCACGATCATCATACCCGTCGTAAAACTCGGGTTGTTACAAGCTTGGCTGGCTTGAGTTAGGTGAACATGCAAAATATGGCCTGACATGTAGTTTCTGACATATGAATCAACTTGAGAAGGAATATGGTTAGTGATAGCATTGTTAATTTGCGAAGAAATCTCTGCTCGAAGATTCTCACGTTCTTACTAAATTGCATCTGCAATTATCTTTGCCACATCAGCTTGACTCTGTTATCTTTCCATTATCAGCCCTCGTGCAACATAGATTGGAACTTATGTCTTGGTAAGTTTCTTAACACGAGCATCTACCATTTTGGGCAACGACTCTTCCATGACTTCTTGTAAATATTGAGCAAGCACATTAAACTTTGTTCTCGCCAGAAACCTAATCTTTAGATGTCCAAACAAATAGTCGTAGCATCCTTATAGCTCATCAAAGAAACTCTTGTATCATTTGAAACATCCAGTCTTGGGTTTGAACAAGGATAAGAGGCGTTATGTAGTAGATAATTTGGATGAAGACAATGATGGTGTAGAAGTTGAAGGTGGTGGATCATTTACCGTCAATTCTTGGATTTTCTCAATATCCGAATAATATCAATCAAAATTCGATATATCAATCACGATAAAACCGTAATAATATCAATTTTGATGAAACTTGAACCGTTTAAAGTATTTCCGAAAATGATTATCACAAATTCGATAAAACCGAAAATGTGTTTTTTCACACTTAGAAACCAAAAATGATCAAAATTTCGATAAAATCAAAAGAAATGATCACTTTACGATTCACAAATATGTATTATAATGTCAAAACGTATCCTTTTATCTCGTTTAACACAATTTTGATAAAACCGATATTGTGTCAAAAATATGAAATGATATCGAATTTGACTTCCCTAACATAAATCTCGATAAAACTGAGAAATTGTGTATCTATTACAATGTATTAGACTTAATTATGAGAATGAGATGTATTCCTAATACATAATTTTTGATAAAATCGAAAACTTATGTAATAGATCAATCTCGGTAACAACTTCCGAATTTGATAAAAAAAACCTAAAATACGTTTTTCGATAAAATCAAAACACGTATTACTATTACAACTCGATGTAACAACATTAAGAGTTCCGAAAATGATACAACTTCGATAACCTCCATCGTAGCAACCAATGACCTTGTCGAATTTGTATATAATGCAAGAAATGATCCCGAAATTGCTCAAACTATCCAAAATAATCACGTCTTATCCATAATTGCTATCAAAAATGAATGTTCTCATGATATATGATGTCGAAAATGCATAAGCTCAAATGACCACTTGAAACCACCAAAAATCACCTAATAAGTATTACGTCAATCTCGATTACGCTTCAAAACACAAATTAGATCACTCTTAATCTCTAATGGCGTATGATACCACTTGTTAGGTCATGTTTTATCTTGAATCACACAATGTAGAACAGTTATGAATAGCGAGAATTAAGAGAGGAAGGTAAGTCTTTTATAATTTTTCAAATTTTATAAAGAAAAGATAAATGGGAGGGAAAGTGAGAGTTACAAGCTTTAACCCCCTAATGTTGATTAGGGGGTATTTGTAGGAGATGGAAGGATTAGTTTCCCTTCCTTTATTTCTTCTAATTTGCAATCTAGTCCCTAATCTTTGGATAACATGCTATTTTTCACTTTAAGCATATTTCACCTTATTACAAACTACTTTCTACTTCTAAAATAAAGTAAAAACATTAATAATAATTAAAACCACCTAAAGTATCATAATCGACCCTTTTATGATCCTAACACTTTAATTTAGGAAGCCCTCAGACAAGACCTTGTTTGGCAAGTTCATTGATATAACTGAAGTTTACATGTGACAACCTTCGGTGCCATAACCAAGACTTAGTCTTTGAAGCTTTTGACAAGAGACAAATTAGAGAGGATTGCATCATTTCTTCCAGAGACAGAGTGTATAAATTAGAGCCCCTAGATCCCTTGAGTAAATCAACACCTTCCAGGTCACGAACGAAACAAGTGTGTTTACGAAATGCCACTTTGAGATTAGAGTCACAAAA
>BQNB010056431.1:0-18552 GCA_026074375.1 Tanacetum coccineum | reverse complement strand
CCATATAATTATCCGGTATTTTCAGTCTTATAAATTTAAAGCTTTTGAAACACATCAGCGATTTTGAGAAAGAAAGTGGTTAATTTTTTTTAAACTGATTATGGAACAACTTTAAAATCCCCAGCAACGGCGCCAAAAACTTTTGATGTGTTTCGAAATCTTTGTATTTATAAGACTAGTTTTACCGATTATTAATTGGAAACACACGGGTTAAAGTAAAACCCATGTATGCAGTATAATATTTTAGGTAATACCAGGTCGTCCATAGGGATTTGATTAGTGTTCGAATAATCAGAAATTTTAAAACAGTTATTAATAACTTTTAAGATAGATTCAATAATAAATAAATATGACTATTCGGATAGTTTCATATAATTCATATGCAATGGTAGTAATCTTGATCTTCGATTTTAGGATTTTAACTTATAAAAAGGATTTCTCGTCAGAAAACGTTTTCACAAATTAACTGGTTTCAACTTAAGACTTATCTTGGTTTAACTTAATCAAATGTGTCACTTAAATAATCAAGTTACTATTATATCAAACCTATTTTATTTATCAAATAACATAAGTTAATTTCTTCGATCGAATGATAAAGATCATAGATAAATCTTTAAAATCATATAGTTCACAACGGGTCTTTTGACCTGTACCATTATGAGTATACAATCAAAGTTGATGAACAAGTTTAACAAGATTAGATATGATAAGATTATAAAATAAGCTTAAGATTGATAAGATCGAGATGATACCAAATTCTTAATTATTATCTTAACTCACCGAGTAGTCATAAGAGGTTTAGCCTCTCATGGCTATGGTGTTCATAATAACAATGTTGAATAGAGAAACAAGAATCATACAAAATTCAAATGGAGAAATGGATTGAACACCACTTTTACAAGTACAAATTCACATAAAAACCGTATTTAACTAAATACTACGATGATGATCTTCCTTCTTTGCCAGAATTCGTGCTAAACTCCAGGCATTTATGAAGATTACTGTTAGATAAAAGTGTGTTGGAATGTTGTGTGGATGTATGAAATATGAGAGAATTTCTTCTCTATTTATAGGCTGGGCGAGGGTAAAAGTACGGCGCACTTCCTTGAGAAGTGCGGCGTACTTTTATTTCGTTTAATACGTAGAACTTAATGATGATATGAAGTGCTGCGCACATGCTGTATAAAGTTGCGTCGTACTATGGAATTAACTGCCTTCATTACTCCGCCTTAGTGTGGTGTACTTGTTGTAACAAGTGCGCGTAATTGGCTTCTTTTTTGGATTTAATATTTATTTTCTTCTAACTTTTCTTCCATAAGGTGTAAAATACTTGTGTCTTTAGTCTTTTTGAGCTTGAGATGTCTTCAAGTGAACCTGCACATATTTCATGCTTTTAAGTATCGAAAGTTCATGAGAAATGATATAAATAGATAAAATAACGCTGCCAAAAACATGTATAATTAAGGCATTATCAGGGAGCATGCGTGCATTTATCATCACTTTTACTCTTCAACAATCCATTGCATTTCGATCAAAAGGAAGATGTCATTTTCTTCATCATATAGTTCTTTTATTTTATATATATATGTTGCGCAAAACTAACTTTGATGCAGGTTAAGCCTCTATTCTTGATCCGTGGACCCACTATCAAACAACGACAACAACCTATAGGATACAACAATCACAAGGGATTGAAGTAGTCAATTTAACTTCACTAAGGATGATGCAATCTCACCTTTTCGGGGAGAAATGAAGTTAAACTCCAAGGACACACCCTTTTTGTTTCGAGAAAAGGGGGGAGACGAGTGTAAACAGAGAAGGTAATGTAAAGGTATTATGGGGATACAAGTAACTTTTACATAAACTATATATTACATTTACATATTTTGTCATCATCAAAAAGGGGGGGATTGTTAGTGCAAATATTATGATATTTAATCTACACAGTCTCGTTTATTTTGTTGATGACAAACATGTAACTTGTAATACATAACGTAAAATATACAAGTTAGTCCTAATCAAATTTTGTCTCAACATACATCAAAACATCTCGACATCTCGAGTCCTCATATGTTACAACACAGGTTCATACATGTTTGTTATGTTGCATTATGATCAAATCATTAACAAATCACTAAGAAAATCTAAAATACTTGTTAGAGTCATTAAGTATTTTTACATATTGCACTTACAAGTATTTGATACTAATGCATCACTTTTATTCTTACACTAAAGTTTACGTCTAAATAAATATTTTTATTTGAACAAACTTCATCTTTCTTTTAACAATAAAGTTTACTTGCACACTTGCTAAAATATATTTTATTTTGATAAGCACTGAACTAGACATTTTATTTTACAAAAGATTACATACAATTTTACATGTACAAGTTTACTTTCTTTTTTTAAGTAAATAAAAAAAATGTTATTTACCTCATGCATGACATCACTTTTGTATCTTCAAGTATCTTTCCAAATCTAGACAAAATATTTAGAGATCTTATTAGATTGTGTAAGATTTAGTTTCATAAAATCTTCCAAAATCCGGATTTGCAAAACTATGTGCTGGTACCCTTTCATTACACTAGCCGGTACCATTTTGGAAGGATACCGCGGGAACGGTGAATTGTAGATGTCCGGTTCCATTAGTTTACACTAGCCGGTGCCCTTTTGGAAGGGTATCGCGGGAACCGGGGAATAGTAACTTTTTTGCCTATAAATAGCAAGCCAAATCTCACCATTTTCTCATTACTTTTACACCTATTTCTCTGCATTTTTCATTCATTTTGATCAGTAGGAATACTCATTAAACACCCTAATTTTTATATGATCATAATCCATTTTATTGTAAGCATACTTCCAAGATGATCCACCAAAGCAAGCCTTAGAGATCTTTCTATTTTCATTCACCACAATGCATATACATATGAAGATCTACAAGATTAGAGATCTCATCATCTTTATCCACTTGAAGGCTTCCCGTCAATGGAAGTTCATTTAGATTAGTCATTCATACCCACTAGACACATTGTCTTGGATCATCATTGTAATCACATCATTATCTTGTATCACTGATTAGATTAGATGGTTTATATGTTTGTATCATAAAACACAAGGTTTGTTATGTTGGGTCATAAAATATAACGGGTTTGGGTTGGTTCTACCCGATGTGTAAGAACCCAGTATTTAGCTTTGTATAGGATAAAGTGTAAGGGACGTTGTGTAAGGTTTTCTCTGTCGAGAATGGAGCATGTTGATCTAGTGAAGTAACTCTCGAGTAGGGTACTTGGGGAGTGGAGTAGGGCGTAGAGGAGCTCCATGACCGAACCACTATAAATCATCGTGTTCAGTTTGCTTTCTCTTTTACATATCGTTATCTATTTACTTTATTATTATGCTTGTGTTGTAGCTTGAGGTTTATGCTTGTGTTGTGATTACTAGCTTTACTTCATACTTTATAGAGTCTTTATAGTCAGACTTTAATTGGAACTTTTCATATTAAGTCACGATTTATCAGGTATTTGATGCAAAAGTTTTTAAGATTTTAAACAGAAACGTATTCACCCCCCCCCTCTACTTTTTCCATAAAAAACATGTTTTGGATTTCACTAAATTAGACCTCCACTATTTAAAAGATCATGGGAAAAATTGCTTAACAAGTTCAACTTCTTTAAAAAACGAGTTTTTCCTCATGCCTAATTGTTCTTCACTGACATTTAAAACACCTATTGACCACATAATTCTTTCCCCTTTGAATCAGGTTTCCTGAATAAATTTTGATAATGAATCTCTAAAGGATGAAGTCTCTGAATTAAAGAAAGTCATTGAGAAATGGACTTCCAGTAAAGTCACCCTAGACCAACTGCTGACTAAGATACTCTACCACCTCACAAGAGTTTCCGGGTGACATCACCTCATCTAGATGCTACCGACAAGACTATAGTTGAGACTGTTGTGCCTAGCAGGAGGTCAGCTGGTCGTCATTAGACATGGGAAGATGCCATGCTTCATGATTGGGGTACCGAGGATGGTCTACCACATAGACTTGAGGTTGGTGAGAGTTTGACGGCAGCATACACTCACTCCATCACCAGACAAACTTTTAGCACATTGTCCCATTGTTGGTGGCGAGGATGGCTCACCATGAGAGACAAATCCATGCTTTATAGGATCAAATAGACGAGCTTCCACTAGAGAGATTTGATTCTATGCAACAGTAGATCGATGATTTCTACCCCAGTACTAAGGCTGCTCGACAAGAAAGAGATGTAACCTTGGATGCATTAGAGTTGGCACATAGACACAGACTTGGAGTCTTATCTCGAGGAGAGTGAGTCCAGGGAGGCAGCACTCGAGAGATGCATGAGAGCTTTGGAGGAGAGATTTGGACCACGTGGCAGCAGATAATAGATTAGTATCATTTGTAGGTATCTATTATTGTTGTAGCCTACTAAGCCGAGTAGTACTCGACTAGTAGCATTAATGAGACACTTGTACTCTTTTATTTTTATCAAACAATGTATCAAGTATTAATTCTATTATGTTGGTTATGATTATGCTATGTTATGATGTTGATTTATTGTTCCATGCTTGTTTATATTATATCTTTGCGTGTCATGACGAAATCTTATTATGTATTGTTATATTTTGTGATTTTGAAGAAAATACCGACAACATGACAAGGTCTAGGTTCTGCCGCCATTGAGCAACTGATAGCCCAGCATGTGGCTGATGCAATGACAGCCTATGAGGCTAACCGAAACAGTGGAAATGGAGTTAACAATGAAACAAGTAGTAGTGTTGGAGGTGTGGAGCACACAGTTCGTAGCTGCTCCTACAAGGAGTTTTTGACTTGCAAGCCTCGTAACTTCAATGGGACAGGAGGAGGTGTTGGCTTATCTGGATGATTTGAAAATATGGAATATGTATTCCACATCTATAACTGTGCAGAGAATTGCCAAGTGAAGTATGCTACGTGCACCTTGCTAGACGGTGCACTGATTTGGTGGAATGCTTATGTACAGTCAGTTGGACTTGATGCTGCTAATGAAACAACATGGACGGAATCGAAGCAGATCATGACCGAGGAATACTGTCCAAGAAATGAAGTGTTGAAGTTGGAGACTGAACTTTGAAATTTGTCGGTTAAGGGAACTAACATTGTTGGCTACACCAAACATTTTCAGGAAGTAGCATTGCTTTGTCCCACCATGGTTACACCCGAATACAAAAAGATTGAAAGATATATCTGGGGACTCCCGGATGACATTCAGGGGAATGTTACCTCTTCAAAGCCAACAAAGATTCAGGAAGCCATCCGTATAGCTCATGACTTAATGGATCATTCGTGCGATCTAAGACTGTAAAGGGTGTGGATAGCAAAAGAAAATGGGATGACAACCAAAGAAACAACTCTGGGCAACAAAACAAGAGACAATAAGTTATGAGGGCTTTTACTGCTGGAACATGTGAAAGGAAAGGGTATGTTGGAACTTCCCCTCTCTGCAACCGATATACACTTCATCACGTTGAACATTGCATGGTTAAATGCAGAAACTACAATAAGATTGGCCACATAATAAGAGACTGCAGAGCCCCTACCTAGACTGCTCCCGCAACAACACAAAAAGCCTTTGTAGCGTGTTTTGAATGTGGTATGAAAGGGCATTATAAGAGTGAATGTCTGAAGTTAAAGAATTAGGGCAGAGGAAATCAGAATGGGGGTGAAAGAGCTCGTAGAAGAGCGTTTGTGATTGACGGAGGAGACGCTCGTCAGGACCATAACATAGTTACGGGTATGTTTCTCTGTAATAACCATTATGCTTCTATTTTATTCGATACGGGTGTCAATAGGAGTTTTGTGTCAACTACATTAAGTCCTCTTATTAATATTGCGCCTACTGCTTTAGACGTTAAGTATATCATTGAATTAGATGATGGAAAGTTAGTAGGAACCGACACTATAATTCGAAGTTGTACCTTGAATTTATTAAACCGCCCATTTAACATAGACTTAATGCCCATAGAACTCGGAAGCTTTGACGTCATCATAGGGATGGATTGGTTGTCAAAATACTATGCAGTGATAGTTTGTAACGAGAAACTCGTTCGTCTCCCTTATATTAACGAAACTTTGACAATCAAAGGAGATAGAAGTGAATCTAGGTTGAACATTATATCTTGCATCAAAACACAGAAGTACATATAGAAAGGTTTTCATGTGGTCCTGGCACACATAAAAGAGAAGAAGTCTGAAAAAAAGTCGGAGGAGAAGCTACTTGAAGACGTGCATGTTGTTCGGGACTTTCCGGAAGTCTTTCTCGAAGACTTGCTTAGACTCCCGCCAACAAGACAAGTTGAATTCCAAATTGACTTGGTGCTTGGAGCAACACTAGTGGCACAATCACCATATAGATTAGCCCCTTCGAAAATGCAAGAGCTATCTAGTCAGTTGCAAGAACTCACGGACAAAGGGTTTATTAGACCAAGTTCCTCGCCACGAGGAGCTCCAGTTTTGTTTGTTAAGAAGAAAGACGGATACTTTAGAATGTGCATTGACTACCGTGAATTGAACAAGCTAACTGTGAAGAACCGGTATCCACCACTGAGAATTGACGATCTATTCAATCAGTTACAAGGCTCTAGTGTCTACGCAAAAATTGATCTACGATCAGGTTACCGTCACCTCAGGGTCAGAGATGAAGATATCTCAAAGACGGCATTTAGGACTCGTTATGGTCATTACGAGTTCCAAGTAATGCTATTTGGGTTGACCAACGCACCGGCAGTATTCATGGATCTAATGAATGTGTGTAAATCATATTTGACAAATTTGTGATTGTATTCATAGATGACATTCTAATTTACTCTCGAAGCAACGAAGAACACAAAGAACACCTAAAGCTAATCTTATATTTGCTTAAGAAGAAGGAGTTGTACGCCAAATTCTCTAAGTGTGAATTTTGGATCTCGAAGGTACAATTTCTTGAACACGTGATAGATAGTCAAGGTATACACGTTGATCCCGATAAGATTGAGGCTATCAAATATTGGGAAATACCTACAACCCTAATGGAAATACTCTAATTTTTAGATCTTGCCAGTTACTATTGAAGGTTTCTCAAAGATCGCCAAGCCCCTAGCCGACTCAGAAAAATCAAAAGTTGAATTGAGAAGGAAAAGAAGAGTCAGCATTTCAACCGTTGAAGTAGAAGCTTTGTAGTGCGCCAATTTTAGCATTACTAGAAGGAATCGACAATTTCATGGTCTATTGCGATGCCTCACACAAAGGACTGGGTGATGTATTAATGCAGAAGGAGAAGATTATGCCTATGCATCCCATCAACTAAAAGTTCATGAAAAGAACAATACCACACCTGATTTGGAGTTAGGAGCTGTAACACCTCAAAACCGGGTTTTAAGCGTTTAGTTACGAGAATGCCATTAGATAGTTTGACTATGACATTATAAGTTTGAATGTGTTATGTAATTGGTTAGTCAACCTGATAGTCAAACCTAAAGTCAAATGTATAAGTTATAATGTGTTATAAAGTATTAAGTGGCCTAAATAAGAGAAAAGGAACTTGAGGGACCATTCTTGCCAAATAGTAATACATGTATCAACTAATACGTAGAACTTCTAAAAGATTCTAGTAGTTGCTTGTGGCTTGTGGTGTGTCAACCTAAACCAATAAAGAAGGGAAACAAGAAGAAATTGATGAACTAGTAATGAAATGCTTATGTCTCTAATTCAAGATTAATTGTATAAACAATAACCTCTTACAAAGTAAGTAATTCTTATATTGAGTTAATTTATGAATTCAAGAGTTAAGGTTCGTATATCCAAAATTGAGGGTTTTGGGTAATTGGGTTTTTAAACCAAATGTTAAGGTCTTTATGAACATGGGTTAAGGTTGGCTTATGGGTTAAGTGCAAATTGGGAATTTTAGGTGGTGATCATGGAATTAACATATATTGATAAAGTGGGATTTTGGTGGTGATCATTTGACTAGGAACCAAGAGAAGAGATTGAAGTGACTTGTTGGTAATATAGCTTGGATTCAAGGTAAGTAACCAAGTTATAATATGTTATGATAATTGAATAATCATGTGTGTTATGTATAATAATGGTTAAGTGTTTAAGTATGTGGTATTAGAGGCTTGAATATGGAATTGGAACTAGGCTAGTTAAGTCTTAGTTAAGCTCTATGAAAGAAGAGAGTTTTTGGTTTAGTTATGGGACTAATCAAGGTATGTATTTGGTTTATGATTATTCATGATGTGTTAATATGTTTATGTGGTTTAGTTGCCTTGATTCATATGAATAATGGTTAGTATGATATGATTGTCGATGAGAATGTGGATGCTTAAGTTGATGAGCATAATGTATACATATGCTTTTGATTATGTAATTTATGGTAATATATTATTACTGGTTACTTACTAAGTGAAAGATTACGGTTTAGTTGATTACCGTTTTGTAGGTTATTATGAGATGAAGGTATAGCCTTGATAAGGCATATGGTTTGGAAGCTTGGATTTCAAAAGTATAGCGTTATACTTAAGATATTGTATTAGATATCGAGCTCGAACATGTTGAACCCCCAAGTTGTATGTTTTAGTGTTATAAAATGAGTTGTATTCATGGCTTGAAGTTGTCAAAGTCCAGGTCCTGGTATTTAAATGAATGTCATGTATTTGGAACATGTGTTTTGGGTAAAATTAGTCAAAAAGGGGTGTTTGGCAAAACACTGTTACATTGTAAAGTATGTTTTCATGAGTCGTTTAGACTATGAATGTTATGTAATGGTTTAATATGAATCATAAATGAGTTTCAGGTTAAGGAAGTCGAGTTTTAGGTAAAAAAGGGCAAAACGGGTGATTTGGGGCGGTCTGGTGGCCCTTAGCCATCGGCTAGGACCCTTAGCCGCTACCTAAGGATGTTTCTGTTGACCCTTAGCTGCCGGCTAAGGACTTAGCCGCTGTCTAAGGGGTCTAATGCTCTCGGTTTTTGGTTATTCTTGTTTTTGTCATAAAAACTAAACAGTAAAGAGTTAGAAGGTGTGTTTTATACCGTTGGAAAGGTAGTTGGGTATATTTTATGTTAATAATACTTTAAAGGGCTCAATGTGAATGCATTTTGATCAGTTTATTTAGGAGTGACTTAAGGTCATTCCCGGTCATGCGTTTAAGCAAAACATTTTAATATTTAGTCAATTTTAGAGTCGGGAAAAGGGCGTTTCAAGTTGGTATCAGAGATTCGGTCTAAGTGAAGTAGGTTTCCATGATAGGTTTCCTAAAATTAGACCACTTGTAGATGTGTATGTTGTATGTGTAAGTAGCAAAGAATGTGAATGCCTTAGTTATAAGGTAGTTAGTACCTGCGGCTAAATAAAATGATAAAGCTTAGACACTGGATGATTATGCAATGTGATATATGTTATTTTACTATAGACTAAATGATTTTGATTGTGGCTAAGAATGTAAAACACTTATTAGAGAAGTGTTAAGTGCGAAAGTATATGTTTATATGATGTAAAGTCTATGGTAGGTGATTTAAATGTCTAAGTAAAGCATGATGTGTATGATGATATGATTCTATGAAGTGTTTCAGCTAAGTAAAATGCATAAGATTGCATTTTTGATAAGACGTGATGAAAATATGTGAGTTGGGGCAAGTGAGTGTGTAAATGCTTAATTAAAGCTTGCTTAAGCCAAAATTTCTCATGTATTAAAAATAGATGCTTATATGCATTCTAATAAAAATGTTGAGGTATTTTGATCATGAATTATAAAGATCATGATAGCTTTAATGCTTGTGAAGGATGATAAGGTATGATTATAATTTTTCGTAACACGAAGTGTTAGACATTGATTCAAGCGAATGAGATTAGATTGTAATGTAAGACCAATGTATGGTCTAATAGTAATATTTGTCTAATGTTGAATATAGACATATAAATATTGAGAAGACTTGCCTATGAAGTTGAATGTGAAAAATATTAAAATGATGATGAGGCATGTTATATAGAAACATGTCGAGTAAGTCTCGGTAGCGAAATATGGATGAATGTATTGGATTAAAGGGTGTTGCGCTAAAATCCTTTAAAGGTATAAAATGCGCTAGATGAATTGTAAAACGAGACTAAAATCATGTAGATATATGAGGATGTGTATGATGAGTAAAATGAGATTATTGGATATGTATAGAATAAACCTATGTAAGGTTTACATGCGGAAGAGTCAAGCGAACTAAAATGATGCTTTGGCATAAAAAAATTAAATAAGTTGTCAACTTAGGGTTGACGCGAGAATGATAAGGCATTTTGAGAATGCATATGAAATGTTGATATACATAAAATTGAAAAGTAACGTATAGATCTTGTATAAATAATGTGATGAGATTGCGTAAGGCAATAAAATGTAGAAAATGAAAAATATGATGAAATTCGTAAGGCTATAAAATGTGAAAAATGAAAAATATAATGAAATTGCGTAAGGCAATTAAATTTGTAATGGAAACGTACTTCATTAGAAAAGTACGTGAATGATATGTGAGTAAAGAAGGTTAAGGTAATTTAGCTTGGGTCCAATGCTCTAATTATGATAATATGCTTTTCCTGGCATGGTTCAAGTATGCCTTCACCGGCATGTGTTGCCTACATCCTTAGCATGGTTAAGGTCCACCCTTAAGGGTCGAATGTGTGAAAACCAACATGAGGTTAGAAATACTGTAAGGGTATGGTTTGTGGTCGCCCCTATAGGGAGAAAGACAAGTTATGGTCGTCCTTACGAGGAGAGAGCCAAGTTATATTTGTCCCTACGGGGAGAGAGCCAAGTTGTTGTCGTCCCTACGGGGAGAGAGCCAAGTTATGGTCGTCCCTACTAGGAGAGAGCCAAGTTTTGGTCGTCCCTACGGGGAGAGAGCCAAGTTTCTTTCTGAGTAAGTAATGAGATTGGACTCAAAGCTAGAAAACATGAAATAAAAATGTAAATTATTGACATGTGATCAATGAAAGAAAAGATAGAAGCGGTAAGTGAGTATAAGTGTTGTGTGTCAGAAATGTATAAGTAGGATGATTTATAATCTCCTTATTTAAATAGATTAGGATGCCTCTTCATTTAAATAAAGAAAATTATAAATCACCAAACCATGAATTTATAATTTTGTATTTACATAGATTGGGATGCCTATTTATGTAAATAACGAATTATAAATGAGTGGGCTCATGTGTATCCGGAATGGCATGAGTACGGGTAAAGAAATAAAAATGAGAACTAAAATAAGTTAGACGTCATAAGAAATGAGAGTAGACGTGAACGAAAAGTTATAACGGCTTTAAGGTTGTGTGTTAAACCTTAAATAAATGCCTAGAATGAAGTTCGTGTATTAAGTTGAAAGGTTAATCAGGTAAGTAATTCCTAAAATTTAAAAGGAAGTTGCTTAAGTAACGCATATAATTGATGTTGATAGTACCATTTAGATGGTACTCATTAGAAATTGGAGGAGAATTACCGGTTTTAGAGATAAGTGATATGATGAGAATAAAGAAAATTCCATATAATGCATGTTAATAAATTGTAGAATGCAAGATCGACTGGTAACAACTTTGAGTCATATTAGAATATTGGTGATTAATGTAGAATAATGATGGAGTTTAACTGATATCAAGTCAAAATAGTAAATTTTCCATGTGACATGTAGTCCTTGTGGAAAATTTTTAGAAAAGAAATGAGTGTAAATGCAACATTAAAGTGAAACAAGTTAATAAAATGATAGCTTCGCAATAGTGAAATGTCACTTAAAATGACATTTGCCATTAGAAAGAGTGTAAATGTGATGGAAATAAGCGAGAAGTAGAACGGGTCAAGGGAAATTGATTGTGATTTAGCATGGCTAGAGTTGCAAAACCATATAGGTTGTTGCAACTAGTTGGGTAAAATTCGACCAAGTTTGGATAGTATTATACGAAGAGATTTCAGAGACGAAATCTGAATAAGGGGTAGATTTGTAACACCCCAAAACCAGGTTATAAACGTTTAATTACGAGAATGTCATTAGATAGTTTGACTATAACTTTATAAGTTTGAATGCGTTATGTAATTGGTTAGTCAACCCGATAGTCAGATCTAAAGTCAAATGTATAAGTTATAATGTGTTATAAAGTATTATGTAGCCTAAATAAGAGAAAAAGAACTTGAGGGACCATTCTTGCCAAATAGTAATACTTGTATCAACTAATACCTGGAACTTCCAAAAGATTCTAGTAGTTGCTTGTGGCTTGTGGTGTGTCGACCTAAACCAAGAAAGGAAGGAAACAAGAAGAAATTGATGAACTAGTGATGAAATGCTTATGTCTCCAATTCAAGATTAATTGTATAAACAATAACCTCCTACAAAGTAAGTAATCCTTATATTAAATTAATTGGTGAATTCAAGAGTTAGGGTTCATATAACCAAGATTAGGGGTTTTAGGTAATTGGGTTTTTAAACCAAGTATTAAGGTGTTTATGAAAATTGGTTAAGGTTGGCTTATGGGTTAAGTGCAAATTGGGGATTTTGGGTGGTGATCATGGAATTATCATATATTGATAAAGTAGGATTTTGGTTATGATTATGGGTGGGTTTAGACACCCTTTATTATTATGAAATTTACAAGTGTTAAAATATGTGGTGGCGATCATTTGACTAGGAACCAAGAGAAGAGATTGAAGTGACTTGTTGGTAATATAGCTTGGATTCAAGGTAAGTAACCAAGTTATAATATGTTATGATAATTAAATAATCATGTGTGTTATGTATAATAATGGTTAAGTGTTTAAGTGTGTAGTATTAGAGGCTTGAATATGGAATTAGAACTAGGCTAGTTAAGTCCTAGTTAAGCTCTATGAAAGAAGAGAGTTTTTGGTTTAGTCATGGGACTAATCAATGTATGTATTTGGTTTATGATTATTCATGATGTGTTAATATGTTGATGTGGTTTAGTTGCCTTGATTCATATGAATAATGGTTAGCATGATATGATTGTAGATGAGAATGTGGATGCTTAAGTTGATGAGCATAATGTATACATATGCTTTTGATTATGTCGTTTATGGTAATATATTATTATCAGTTACTTACTAAGCGAAAGCTTACAGTTTAGTTGATTACCGTTTTGTAGGTTATTATGAGATGAAGGTATAGCCTTGATAAGGCATATGGCTTGGAAGCTTGGATTTCGGAAGTATTGCGTTATACGTAAGATATTGTATTAAATACCGAGCTCGAACATGTTGAACCCCCCAAGTTGTATGTTTTAGTGTCATAAAATGATTTGTATTCATGGCTTGAAGTTGTCAAAGTCCAGGTCTTCGTATTTAAATGAATGTCATGTATTTGGAACATGTGTTTTGGGTTAAATTGGTCAAAAAAAGGTGTTTGGCAAAACACCCGTCACATTGTAAAGTATGTTTTCACGAGTTTTTGAGACCACAAATGTTATGTAATTGTTTAATATGAAGCATAAATGAGTTCTGGAAGTTCTTGTAAACTTTCAGGTTAAGGAAGTCGATTTTTGGGTCAAAAAGGGCAAAACGGGTGATTTGGGGCGGTCAGGTGGCCCTTAGCCGTTGGCTAAGGATGTTTATGATGAGCCTTAGCCGCCGGCTAAAGGGTATGATGCTCCCGGTTTTTAGTTATTCTTGTTTTCGTCGTAAAAACTAAACCGTAAAGAGTTAGAAGGTGTGCTTTATATCGTTGGAAAGGTATTTGGGTATATTTTATGTTAATGATACTTTCAAGTGCTCAATGGTAATGCATTTTGATCAGTTTATTTAGGAGTGAGTTAAGGTCATTCCTGGTCATGCGTTTGAGCAAAAAGTTTTAATTTTTGGTCAATTTTAGAGTCAGAAAAGGGGCGTTTCAGGAACAGTGTTTGATATCAAGATCTGGAGGCACTACTTATATCGCACGAGGTGTACTGTGTTTACTGATCATAAGAGTCTACAACACATACTTGACCAAAAGGAGCTAAACATGAGGCGGCGTCGATGGATCGAGCTACTCAGTGATTATGATTGTGATATTCGTTATCACCCTGGGAAGGCGAACGTTGTAGCAGATGCTTTAAGCTGAAAGGAACAGATGAAACCGCTACAAGTTCGAGCCTTGGTCATGAAAATAAACTCAAACCTTCCGTCACAGATTCTGGATGCACAAGTTGAAGCAATCAAGGAAGAAAACATTAAGGAGGAAAATCTACGTGGTATGGATAAGGAGTTTGAGACTCTTCAAGATGGAATACGCTATTTTATGAACAAGAGTTGGTTACAACGTTTTGGTGGACTAAGGGATTTAATTATGCATGAGTCGCAAAAATATAGATATTCCATCCATCCTGGATCTGACAATATGTACCATGATCTCAAGAAACTGTACCACTACACATTAGTACTATGTCATAGGGAGTTCCATTACCAATTTAATGAATTTAGGAAATTTATTAGTATTTTAAACATTTTATGCAAGACAAAGTGTCTAGATTTACACACTGAATAAGATGCGTATTTTTGAGCCCCTTAAGTCTAGAATAGGGAACTGAGCCTTTTGAACTTTTTGTAGCTAAGACCAAGACTTAAACTCAACAACTTGAATTAATCAAAAAGGTTAAGTATTGAAATAGTTATGACTAAAACAAGTTGAGTAAAACTTTCTGGAAAGTTTCAGCTTTGACATTCGTGTATTGTTTAGTACTTTTGGACCCTTAAAACTATAAGTCAGAATGTAAGGCTTACATTTTTGGAAAGACAATAAAAAACATTCAATCTAGGCATAAGAATGGACTGATTTCATTAGAAAATAAATGAGTTATGGTCCCGAGAAGTCAGGTATAAAACTGTTTACAGAAAACTGCTTTGATTTTCTAAGTATAATTACTTAGTAAACTTGGATTTAAATCACATTTGGAACTTGGTAAACCTTAGACACAAGTATATAAGGGTGATAAAAAGTTTATAAAACTCATATGTATGTAGTTCACTTCATATTATAAACGTAAAGCGCCTTATTATTAAATTAGGTTGCGGTTATGATACTTTGACTCGTTTGTACTCGTACTACTACTGAATCACCTATTTGCTTAAGGTGAGTTTCATAGCCCCACATTTTACTTGTTTTGAAATACTTGGGGTGAGAATAAATTGATTACTTTTACTTACGGACGCAAGTACTTAAAACTTTTACGTATTGCCTAAGTTTCCCTATTGTCATGAAGTCCTTACTATTATGAACCATTTTACCATGCGTAAGCGCAAATGATGTTAATAGATCTATTTTGGATTGAACTTCCCTGTCCTAGTGTTGGTAACTTGACCAACTGTATTGGTCAATACGGACGCATTTCATTTGAGGAATTTTAGGTGTATGGAAATGCACCTACCGAGGCAAACATGTAACAACTTGAACTTTACTTAAGGCTTCGGTGTCATGAGCTTAGTGCAATAATAATACTTTTTGTGTGTTATTGTATTTGTTATAATTGTTACATACGCTCGGAAATCTTGTGATCCACACTTATACTTATTTAAACCTATGAACTCACCAGCTTTATTTTAACATTTTAGCATGTATTTCTAAGGTCTCATTGTTATAGTCACCCATTACGGTTGCATCACATGGAGATTTCCTGCATAAACCTTATTCATTTGATTATCTTTCCAAACTATTTACTATTTTGTGATGAAACTATTGGATTGTATTTTTTGAAAACTTATTTGTCCGAATGTAGCAAATGAATGTCTTTTTAAAACGACTCACATAGATGTCGTTCTTTATATTCTTATGTTTCTTATGCTATGAAGTCATACCCCGGTTACCTTTCTGATGTGATATTTTGGGGGTGTGACAATATCAGCAACACACAAGATCCAATTTTAAGCCAATGAAAAAAATGAACCTGATTTTTCTCTTTTTTGGTTATTGATATTGGTTAAATGATTTACGGGTTTGATGAATCAAAAGATAATATGTGTATTTGAGAGACACGTGTCTCTCTTTTGCTAATGAGTGTATTTGAGAGAGACACGTATCAGTGTGGGAGCAAAAGAGATAGAAGAGGGATTATTTATTGTTTGGTGGGGATGTGACGAAGCAGACCGAATAAACAAGCGTAGTAACTGGGCTGACAAATGGGCTGGAGTTGCTACTGATATGGGCTAGTGTTGTGGATTAAGATTTAAAATAATTATGGGATTAAAATATTGGGACAACTTTAAGTTACTTTTAGTATATAGTACTCCCTCCGTCTCATTTTTATTGTCCATGTTTATTTTTTTGGATGTCCTAGTTTAATTATCCACTATTGAAAATAGATAGGGAAGTTTGATCATGTTAACTATATTACTCTTGTTTAAAATTATTATTACAAACATTAAAAAAGACTTTAATTCATTAGCTAAAGGTAAAACTGTCATTATGTTAAAAAGTAAGAAAGAAAAAACAATAATAAATGCATTTTTCTTAAACTGTGTGATCTTATCGAAGGACAATAATTTTAAAACGGAGAAAGTATAATGTAGTTCAAACATTTTTTACTGCAAACATGGTTATGGTATTCTATCTACCCAACCACAAATTTCATATTTCTTGTTCATATTCACTTAAGAAATTTGTATTCATTTAAGATTTATATATTAAACGAGTATATTAGCCCGCGCTTCGCTGCGGGACATTTGATTTTATGTTGTTTTATACATACGAACAAACATTTCACAGCCATAGCACCCAATACTCCCAAATTTCTAACCCTTTAGGACTATATACATGCAGCAAAACCACCTTCTCATTCGCTACAACCATAAACTTTCTCTCATTTAACTTAAACTCATTAGTTTTAACCGGATAAAAATGCAACCTCACCCAATGCCACCCGGGCTTTGTAACATGAAAAGAATACGTCGCATCTGAGTCAAAAACTTTAGCCGATTTATAAATAAGAAGAGGGACGTTTGCATTAGGGTCATCTACCGCTGTTTCTTTCCCTTCGTATTGCAAATATTGTGATTACGTACTTCTGTCGCCACACCCTAAAATTTCATATCTGCAATATAGATTTTACATAAAAATGTAACTAATACAAAAGAAAGACCACATTGATATTAAAATGGAGATAGTTTAGTATACGCTGCTATTTCTCCACAAAGACAACCTGTCATTACCTAGCACCCAACCCACCACAACTCTGTTCATTATACAACTTTTTTTAATCATTAAACGCCGAACCATTTCAACATCTTTCCATCTGTTTTATCATTCAAGGTTTGAACGTTTTTTTAGTCATTACAACCTTTCAGATTGCACAAATGGGTGACTCTTATCCAAGCTCTAGTAGCTCGACCCGGTAACTTTTATCCACTTTGGTAAACATTCCTTCATAAGACAGGGAACAAATTGTGTTCGCCCACCTACAATAAAAGTTGCATTCAAAAGCAATGCGTTAGTTTCATATATCTCAATTCTCAGTGTACATAAAGGTCAACGTTGTTCTAAATAATATATTTAGGTCCTTTGTAAGACCACATTTTAATTTGAAATATTCAATCTACTTATCTTAACCTATATAGAGATAATTAAAAAAGCTAGCAAGGATACCATGGCGATTTATAGGATACTATGAAAATCGAAAATTAATTACCACTCCAAAGTTCTTAATTAGACGTTTAAAGCATTTGAGCTGATATTTACCTGAACACAAACTTTACGCGCTGCCATATGCAAAGCCGTGTTCCCCCACATCATAATTTGGTAAGCTAAATTCTGTGCATGCGCCTTCTCCACCAATAGCAGGGCCCCAAGAGAAAGGACCTACACATACACCAACAATGCATCCACCTGCACAATCACAAAAAATTTAATGCCTCTTGGGCAACATATAAACACCATGTTTCTATATCCAAAAAAAGAGTCTAATACTTCCCAATACTTGGTTTCGATGATAGCTACACAGGCACAACGTACGACCGATGTAGTACCACAATCATCGTTCACATTCTATTCCACAATTACTGTTATAGCATCAATAGCATCTACCCATAGCATGTTTGCAATTAGCGTATGAAGTGTGTTTATCAAGGTGCAATAATAATACACGACACACCAAATCAAGGTGCAATAAATGATTAAGCTCAGATTTGTCAGGTCATAGAATTATCCGAGTTCTGATAAGGATGCAAAGAAATCTGGTTGCAGAGCAGCCACATATGCTATGCTGTCCGGTCATTGCCCCACAAAGCTAGGATCGGAATTTCTCGCTGAGATTACCACAATCAACACAGTCGTAGAAGCGTTAATCACGTACCCTCTACGGGACTAACTTTTTTCTTTTTTATATTGAAGACACTTCGCCCAAAGTACACGGTTTCCAAAGTGCACCGAGGTTTCAGCGACTGTTTTCCCGAGTACTGGCTATTGTTTAAGTATATTAACAATGAGTGGGTCGGGCAAAAAACTGGGGCGGGTCGGATCTGACACAGATCCTGTCGTAAGTCGGGTTGGGGGACAGCAATCCTGGTGTC
>BQNB010056430.1:12554-38673 GCA_026074375.1 Tanacetum coccineum | reverse complement strand
TTAAACATAATTATTTCCTTAATTAAGTTATATTCATATATAACGATATTAAACATGGTAGATAAAAGGAAATTAGGAAATTATTATACTATATACTTAAAGGGTAAGATCGTTGCCCCGAGGCAACTTTAAATGTAGTTAATGCAAAAACCGGCCCGACCTGTTTTTTCTGGGTTTTCTCATTTAATCATGACACGTATCCCCTACTCACCTCTTCTCTCTCAAAAACAAATCTCAACACATCTCTTTCAATCTTTTTTTTCTCTCTCTAGAAACAGATCTCACCGATCTTTGTTGCTTTCTCTCTAAAAGCAGATTATGGGATTTTATTAAAGATCATAGTTTCGTCTTTTCTTCTGAGGTTTGTGGTATGCTATATTTAATGGCGTCGTGGGTGTTTTTATGATACAATTACTGTTGCTATCTAATGGCGTTGGTTTTTAGTTGTGGTTTGTTCTTTGTTGTTGCATTTATATATGAGCCAAGGGGATTTTTTGGTGGTGGTGGTTTCGGTGGCATGTTTGGTTTGCTCACTATTGTTTTGGCGTTATTAACCTTGCAAAAAAAGAAGGTATATGTTTTCCTGTCTGATTTCATGATCTTTATGGTTAATTGAAACCTGGCTTTGTTCTTTCTGTTTAAAATTATGATTTATGGTTCGGGCTTGCTTATATTGTTGGCTTATGCTCCTTCGATGCCACCGCTCTTTTCGTTGCCCCTATTATGGCGTGCGATGATACGACGGTTGTGTGACGATGGTGACATGCTCATTGGCTGCAAAATAAGCCGATTGATAGCTTATGAATTGTTACACTTTGGCAAGTGTGTAATGTGGCCATTGTGTACTTCAACGTAACACGAAAAAAAATCTACTTATTTTGGGAGCGAAATCAAGTCATATCTTGGCGGGGCAGCACGCATACGTGTTTGCAGCCATGTCGGGTCGAAGCCCTTTATACCTAATGTGGTTCGATGTTGCGCAACAACCTTATGTAAGATTGATGGTTTGGGCTTGCTTATGCTTTCGGGTTTTGGCCTGCACATGTTTTCTGCCCATGGTTGAGCTGTAAAAAAAATTGCTAATGCTTATAACTGTATCAACTATGGTCACGTCGTTTTGAAGCAGTTTGTTTGGGGTTGCTTATGATTTCACATTTTGGCTTGCATATATTTTGTGCTCATGTTTGAGCGACGCACACATAAAAACCAGAAATCGATTATAATATTTTTCGTTGCCGCTATACATGGCGTGCGACGAGAGCAAGAAAGATTGACAAAGGCGTGTGTTGAGATCTGTTTTTTATAGAGAAGAGGTCTGTCATAATTGATGTTGTTGGGTATTTGCTGGCGATGATGACATCTATTACTAATGGCGCGTTGTTTCATGGTGTACCTAGACTGGCGAGGCAGCCACGTCATACCAGTGGCTGCAGCCGTTTTGGTACCCTGAATACATCGAATATCTTTGTCTGAGCCTTGCTTCAGTCTCAAAAAAAAAGTTCGTTCTGCTCTTCTTTGCAATTCATAATTTTAGGTATTGTATTTGTTTTTTACATGGTGTTTTGATTGTATTCAAATAGTTTTTTTAATAGATCAGTATTTGTGTTTTGATAGGTGGATGTTTCGGAGGAGACAGTGAGCGACTTTGAGGGATTGAAGGTATGTTTTTCGTGGTAGTTTTCGTTTTTGTTTAACCATTTTCTGTAACATTAATTTGTCGAGAATTTATGGGGTTCCACTGAGATGATAAATATATGACAACTTATGTACATAAATTAGAACTTAGATGATAATTTGCTGTCTTCTATTCGTAATGGAATGATTGGTTGGCCATAAATGGGAAAAAAAGTTGGACTAATCATTCATGTTTATAATTTGGAATTAGCATATGAAATTTATGTTGTCGAGTTTTAGTATCTCATCGCTGATATATATGTAACTGAGTGCATTTTCTTTATTCAGATGTTGATTTATGATTGCGCAGAACAAGATGTCAAGCAGCTGACGAGTTGCGCCTTTAAAACACCAAGTAAGAAAATGCAACTTAACATAATTGTAAAATACTTAGAAAATGTTATAGCTAGAATTTAAGACTTAATTTAAGACTCAAACGGGTTGAAATTTGTCAGGAGTGTACTTTAGAGCTTAAAAACGTCATAAGTTACTTTATTAAATGTTGGATCAGATTTGGAACACTGTAGTTTTTCGAATCATATTTTGCACCTATCTATTGATACTAAAAGAAATCTGATAGAAAAAAGAATATGTTGTGGGTCGGTTCATCCTGTTTTAACCCATACTTAAAATTCATTCATTTTTTACCCGCGTTTAAGAGTGATACAAAACCGTCCCACTCGCTGACTGTTTTAAAGCCCGGTGTCGCGAAATGTTAGAAAAGAGCAATCAGTAAACTATCCCCACATACCATTTGAAATCTACTAATATTTGTTGTTTTGGTTTGGCAATTTAACACGTATCAAGATAAGTAGTTCTGAATCGGCTATTGTCGGCATCGACGCATAATTTTGGCGACATTTATGAGAAAATTGAGGGGAAGAAGCGGCAATAGATGTTGGAGTTGAAGAGGCTGAAACTTAACTGACATGCAGTGATAGAACTAAGGTAAATTCTTTTCGTCGAACTAATCACTCCAACATTAAGTTTTGGAATTATTATATTCATGATCTCTTAAGGAATGTTAGTATGCGATAATCTGAATTAGATAATGTTTGAATACACACGTATTTGAACCTGTGATAGTCATAAATCTTTTTCTTTTGGGAATTACAAATAAGCAGTGAATGATTAAAATTGATTTTGTTGCACCCTTCAGGTACTACTAAACCAATAGTTATTCGGTGTATCTAAATACTATTTGCAACTTGAGAACACGGTTCAACAAGGTGATCAAGGAATGCAATAAAAATATGTACAGGTACATGTTTGTTATTGACAACTATATGATATGAACAGATGAGAGTGAAAGCAAAAACCTTTGTTTGGCTATGTCTATTATTATGAGCAACCTAATTTGATAAATTAGAATCCCCTTGAAACACGAACGAACCTCAGATATGTATGCAATTTTCTATTTTTAATTTTTTTGGGTGATATCTTAGTTTAGGTTGGAATCAACATCAACTCATTTATTTTGTTGCTTTTGTGGAACAGGAACATGTTGTTGATTGAGTGTGGCCACGGGAAAGATAAAGATGATTCAATGGTAAGAAAGGCGCAACCCTTTTTTTTGTACAACAATGTATACCTCTATTTTTGTTATTAAAACAATCATTGGAATTATATATTCCACATGTCGTGGGTGATGATAGGTAGACAACGTTCTGCCCCTTTAACGGCCTCTGATGCTGAAAGTGAAGATGTGGGATCAAGTAGCGTTGAACATCAAGGTGATTAACTTTTTCCCAGCATTTTTAGCGCATTGTGTTTATCTCAGTAAGAATGAAAATTCTGTTTTTATAGAAATTACAAAGTTTACAATAATCGTGACTATAGTTGAATGTATAAGCTTGGTTGTTGACGTTGTAAATATAGGTTATTATCAGTAAGGATTATGTTTGTGGGAAACGTCTTTTTTCCTTCGAAATCGATCACGTGTTAAGTTGGATGCTATGCAGGTCTTTTTAAAGACATGTACACTGGACCAAAATAGTTGCAGATAGAGCCATAATATATTTGGTCTGCTATTTGGTGCTGCTATTATAGCTTTTATATAAAAGCCATAACTATTATGGCTTTCATATATTATGGCTGTAAAAGCTATAAAAGCCATAATAGTTATGGCTTTTATATAAAAGCTATAATAGCAGCACCCTTACAGATTAACATATATAAAAGCTATTAACTACGTGGGTATAGCAGTTGTTTGTATTGGTAGTGATAGTCTTTAAATCTTTTTTCTTTGGGAAAATACAAATATAGCAGGTAGGAGTTTGTATTCGTTTGTCTGTTGAGGGGGGATTGATTTGTGAATGAATGGGTTTTTAAAATTTGATTTTGGTTGCATCTTCAGGTACTACCCCTCTCAACCAATAGTTGTTATCTCTGGTGTTTTCTAATACTATTTGCAAATTGAGGCGAGAAGAACAAGGTTATTTCAAACAAGGTGATCATGGGAGAAAGAAGGGAATTTAGGTGAATTGCAACTTTAATATATAAAAAATTAATGTACAGGGGTACATGTATTGTGGGTACATGTTTGTTTATTGACAAACTTTATGTTTCATGAAAAACAGATTTTGCGAGAGTGAGGGGGGGGAAATAGGGGGAGAGAAAAGGAGGAGGGAATGAAAAGATGGGTGGTACAGTTGGAAAGGAAACTAAGATGTTGGGGAAGAAAAGATGAGAAGTGGGGGAGTGGGGAAATGAATTGATGAGACTGAGAGTGGTGATGTGGGGGAAGGAAATGCGAAATGGGGGGGATAGTGATGGGGGGGGATGAAAGAAGCAAAAAAAAAAAAAAAAACAAAAACAAATAAAAATAAAAAAAAAAAAAAAATAAAAAAAAAAAAAAAAATAATAATAAAAATAATAAAAAAAAAATAAAAAAAAAAATTCAAAAAAAAATAAAAAAAATAAAAAAAAAACCTGTTGCTTTGGGCTATATACTCTAGATCTTCCTTTTTGTCTTTTATTTTCCATGCAGCAGGTGAAGACAACCTAATTTGAATAAATTAGGAATCCACTTGTGTGTTTTTATTCCTTTTTGTATCATAACGATTCTAGAACCTCAGTTATGTAATATGCAATTTTCTATTTTTAAGTTTTTTGGAGTATGGTTGGCGGGGTGATGCGCGCGTTGATATTTTCTTTAGTTAGTTTAGGTTGGATTCTTTGGTATATCTTAACATTCAACTCATTTATTATTTTGTTGTTGTTTTCCTCTTGTGCTTTTGTGTTGGAACAGGGAATTGCATCATTATCTGACTAAAGTTGATTGTCTTGTGTGATAGAGTTAGGTGTAGTATGTGGTCCACAGGGAAAGGAAAGATAAGATTGATTCAATGGTATATCAGAAGGCGGCCTGTTAAAATTATAAAGAATAATGTTTTTAAGAAAAGGCGCAACCTTTTTTATTTTTTTTTTTTTTTTTTTTTTTTTTTTTTTTTTTTTTTTTGTTGTACAAACAATTGTATACCTCTATTTCTTTGTTTTTTAAATCAATTTTTTCATTGGAATTATTATATTCCACATGTGTGGTGGGTTTGGATTGTGATGATAGGTTTAGTTATTTGAGAACAACGGTTTTTCTGCCCCTTTTTTTTTAACAGCGCCTTACTGATGATGGGCGGTGGAATGTGAAGAAGTGGGAAAGATGTGGGATCAATGTTAGCGTTCTTGTTCGAACATCAAAGGTGATTAACTTTTTCCATCATTTTTTTATTGCGCATTGTGTTTATATCAGTAAGAATTGAAAAAATTCTGTTTTTATAAAATTAACAAAAGTTTACATTAAATCGTGACTTATAGTATGAATGTATAAGCTTGGTTTGTTGAGTTTGTTAAATATAGGTTATTATCAGTTTCGTTAGGGTTTTTGTTTGTGAGGATAACGTCTTTTTTCTTTCGAGATCGACACGTTGTTAAGTTGGACGTTGTATGCAGGTACTGCTTTTATAAGACATTGTACACTGGACCATTTAGGTGTGCAGATAGAGCCCTAATATATTTGGTCTGTATTTGGTGCTGCTTTTATAGATTTTATTTAAAAAGCCAATTACTAAGTATGGCTTTCATTTTTATTATGGCTGTTTGTAAAATAAAAGGTTAAAAGCTTAAATAAACTGCATTAATACGTATAATGGCTTTTATATTAAAAGGCTAATTAATAGCAGAACCCATTAAATGTTTAACCATATATAAAATCTTTATTAACATTTCTATATAAAACGCGTTGGTGGACTTTTATATTTAAAAGCAATTAATAGTGTGATTAGTTGCAGGTGTAACATTTTATGGCTCACCCTAAACATGTATATAGCTATGCCACCTATTATAAAATTATTCCATGAACAGGCGTCCTTACAGATTATATACTAAGTTGTTTATGCTCATGTTAATCTAATCATGTCAATCAAACATTGTTCTTTTTTTTTGAGGGGTTGGGGGGGGGGGCGGCGGGGGGGGGGGGGGGGCGGGCGGGGGGGGAGCGGGGGGGGGGGGTCCAAAATGCGGTAATATAAATGTTGAAAAGACTTATGGTGAAATTAAAAATCTCATTTCTATCTGTGGGATATTGTGTTTACCGCAATATATGTTTTCAACGTACTTTTGTACTTAACTGCTTTGTGCTTCTGATTACTGCAGTTGTGTCTTTCTCATTCCGTTTTTAGATGGAAAAAGACACAATTGGATGAAACATGGCTTGGTGTTGTTCTTCGTTAAAATTTGTTGTTGGTGGGATTTGGTAATTGCTAGGAGAGATGATGATTTGTTCTTTCTCGGTATTGGGAATCTTGGTTCTTATCCTTTGGCTTTCTTCACCGTTCCCGTCTCAAGTCTATTTTAGAAGGTGTTTTTTATGTTGCTTGGTGGCGGATTTGGAGGCTTCGAAATCAGTTGGTCTTTGACGCTTCGCCTCCTAATCGTTCGACGATTTTTGATGACATTGTTTCTTGGTCATTTTTATGGTGTTCTAGTATATGTAATAGGGTTTTTTCTTGGGAGTATTGGTTAAAAAACCCCTATCTTATTTCTGTAGGATAAATGTTGAAGCTTATGGTGAATAAAAATCTCAATTTATCTGTAGGATATTGTGTTTACCGCAATATATGTTTTCAACGTACTTTTGTACTTAACTGCTTTGTGCTTCTGATTATTGCAGTTGTGTCTTTCTCTTCCGTTTTTAGAAGAAAAAGAACACAATCTGAAACGTGGCTTGGGTTGTTCTTCGTAAAATTTGTCGTTGGTGGGATTTGGATTGGCAGGAGATTTGTTCTTTCTCGGATTGGGATGCTTGGTTCTTATCCTTTCGGCTTTCATCCCGTCTCAAGTCTATTTTAGAAGGTGTTTTTTATGTTGCTTGGTGGCGGATTTGGAGGCTTCGAAATTAGTTGGTCTTTGACGCTTCGCCTCCTAATCGTTCGACGATTTTTGATGACATTGTTTCTTGGTTCTTTGTAATGTATTTCTAGCTCCTTGCTAGTTTTTTAATAAAGTTGCCGTTCAAAAAAAAAACTAAACTAAAGATGGGCAGCCAGGCGTTACATCTAACAGACACATACGAAATGTAAAAAGTTGTGTTCTAGATAATAGCTTTGGATCCTTTGATATGAGTGTTGTACCAAAGCCATGGATCATTCCCTACCGATGGTAAGTTTATTAGCCCTTTAAGATTGCTCGGCCAAAACTACTATCTTAGACGTGACATCAGACATGTATGCATATTTACATGTATACACGCAATATATATTATGCTAATTCAATAAATTTTATAACTTTACAACTTACGTTGAGGAGACGGTTAATGCTTCTATTGACAAGTCGGTTGAGGTAGCCGTTCAAAGTGGTTCCAGAGCCTTGGCTAGCAACCAAAGAGAATCTGGAAAAGGCAAAGGAATCAAATTGGAGGGTGAGACAATGGAGACTACAAAGGGTACTTTATCTAATCATTTCAAAGTGGTTCGGGGTTGAACTTATCTTAAACATGTTGAAAAACAAGCTGATATGCAACATTAACTCTGAAACAACAAAGAATCCAGCACCCCACAGGTTTTATGAAGTCTGACAGAAGAGAATTGATAGAATTGGTTTATGTATGCTTACTGACCACCTCGGTATCGTGGACCATGAAGAAGCTAGGAGGAAGAACGTTGGTGATAAAGTGCTTGGTTTCTTCCATTGGGTTGTTGAGGTTTTGGAGATTTTCTTGGAAATGCTATACAAAACTATAGAGGGAAAGAAAGTATGTTTGTGTTGATGATCATATTTTGTTAAAGCTTTTGTGTTGATGATCAGATTTTGTTAAAATATGTTTAGACTAGAGTATTGGCAAACTTTAGTTAGTAGGACATTGACCAAAAAACCTGCTAGCTGTATGGTCTATACGTCTGCTATAAAGACATCGAAGAAAAACGAATAACCCCGCGCTCCGCTGCGGAGCGCGGGTTAAAAACCTTGTTAATATCAAGTTACATTTAAACATGATAACTTATGTTCATTAATTTATTTTAATTATTGACACAAGTTAAGAAAAACTTTAAATATTATTATTTGAACAAACTAGAAAACACTAATTATACATATATACTATGAATGGGATAAAACGCTGCCGTTTTTGGCAGCGTTGCTACAGTGCCCGAAATATTGGGCTCCCACTTGTTGGCGGACGCACACACCAACAGATGAACTTTTAAGGATATATAATTGAAGTCCAAAGCAAGAAAGAATCACTTTAAAGATGTTTGAAAAGTACCTCTCATATTTTCATTGGAACCATTACTCATATAACATAGCGTCGTCGCCATAAAATAGTTGAGATAAGTATAACGAAACCGGTAATTGAATACCTTGAACAAGCCTCGTCTACCACCCTTGAAAGATAAATGAAGAGCTTCCATGATTAAGAATAAAGAGAATATGCGAGCAAGAGTATCTCCTTGAGTTTGAGACCACGATGGCAAGAAAACTCTTTAAAGGACTTCCATTAATCCAGATAGATAGCCTTAGCAGAAGTAAGATTACCACGAATCAATTACACCACGTCGCCAAAACCAAACGCCTCAACACATCTAATAAGTAATCCCAACGAACCGAGTCGTATGCTTTGGCAAAATCGACTTTAAAGAACATCGCCTTTTTGTTCTTTCTTTTACACCAATGGAGAATTTCATCAAGAATAAACGGGCCATCTAAAATTTGTCTTCCAGCAACAAAAGCGGATTGGGTATCGGAGATGAGATCCGCAATGACCGGAGCTAATCATGGCAAGTACCTTGTGGTAACCAACTTTGTATACACTCCCATCAAATTATCGGCCGAATCATTAACAAATTTAGCATCCATGACCTTTGGAAATAGGGCTACAAAGAAGAATTAATACATCCTTTTGAAAAGAGCTTGTTAACGAAAAAATATTCGACCGCCTCGCAAAAGTCAGACCCAATACAATCCCAATATTTCTTAAAAAATTCAAAGGTGAAGCCATCGGGGGCCGGAGATTTATTATCACCACAGCTCCACACAGCCCTCCGAATTTCATCGCGCGACACACTTCTCTCTAAATCTTCCATTTGATTTTGGTGCAACTTCTTATTAAACTCAAAATTTAATTTAAATCTGTGATTGGCAGGTTCTTTAAATCGAGAAGCAAAGTGGTTAAAAAAAGCGTCTTTAATCATACCTGGGTTCTGTTCCGCAAAATCCATCAACGAAAATTCCCCGCATCGCTAGCTGAGCTCTCCTTTTGATTATGATGCACCAGGGAAGAATATTGAGTTTTCATCCCCCTCTACCACCCACTTTACTTTAGATTCAGAAATTATCTTCGATTCCATCTCAGAAACATTAAGAAGTTTAAGTTTCCAGTTACGGAAACGACGAAAAACAGTATCAGTCGCAAAACCCCACGATCCATATCTTTGTCAATCGCCCATTTTCTGAAATCATCTCATTTTTTGAACCTGATATTTCGAGCTTCTTGTGCTTTATCCCAGCTAGAATAAATTTGTCATAGATCTTGTAGTTTATTTTAAACGAATCATCCCATTAGTATCCGAGTGAGAAAACGAGTGCCATGACAATTTAATCATATCATCAAACCCGACATAATCAAACCATGAATGATAAAATCGAAAAGGAGTTGGTCCGAAATCCAACTTGACTTCCCGAAGCAGGATTGGACGATGGTCCGATAGGTGACGGTCGAGGCAAATGGCTGTAATGGAAGGAAATAGAGAAAAAATACCATCTGAAACTAGAAAACGATCTAGTTTGCTCATTTTAGAAGCCGAGGGATGAGCCCATGTAAATGCATATCCTTCCAAAGTAACATCGACAAGCCCCGCGTTAGAAATAAAGCGATCAAAGTATCTAGCGCTATAAGGATTAAAACAGGATCCACGTCGTTCTTCGCTAGATCGAACTTCATTAAAATCTCCCATAATAATAGACTCCCCATTCCAACGACCAACTATGTTAGAGATATAGTCCCATAACTTCCTTTTGCATGAAGTTTGTTGAGGAGCATAAATAGCAATAAACAAGATTTTGGAATTGGTAGGAAGCCACGTTCCATAAATAGCTATGAAATTATCCGATACCGTAGTGTTAATCTTCTTGAAAATTGAAGCTTCCCATATACATAGGATACCACCAGAGTTTCCTAAGGACTCGCTACAAACGTAATCGTAATTGGAGTTACCCCACAAAAATTTCACGTCCATATGCGAAATACTAGTCATCTTGGTCTCTTGGATCGCTAAAAAATTAAGTTTGAATGAATTAGTCAACGTCTTTATCCACTCCTTTTTGGTCTTGTGGCCAAGACCTTGAATGTTAATAGATAGGGCATTCATCTAATAACATTATCCTCTCCTTGTTTTCCGATGATGTTTTCTAAATCCTTCACGCAGCCTTCCATTGAATAGCCCATAACTTGTCCAACACGAATGATATCCTCCATGACATCCAAAACTGAGCCACCACTTTTGACAACATTCTGACCTGAGAAAGTTTTATTTGAGTCCACTGGAATATCTTGAGAGGAATTCATCACCTGAGCATTAAAAACCTTTGGAGCACCAGTTTCAGTTAAGTTCTCAACTCGATTCTCCGATGTTACCGGTGTAAAACCGGGGGGGTGTGACAACGAGGGGCTCGGCACATGATTAGTTGTACCTTTCTTATTTTTCAATAAGTCATATAATCCAAATGGGTCATCTGAATGAGCAGCATCCTTATCTTCATCTCGATGATTAGGAACAAGAGAACTAGAGCCAAATATTGTTTCAGGTACTCCGTCTTCGTCGCTCATAAATTCATCATCAGGTTCCTCTCCATTAGGGGGACGGTTAAGTTCATTGTTAATAGACGCATGGGCAGACTCAACATCAGACGAGTACTCCCTCTCCTTATACTCCAAAAAAGTAGGATTCCATGTAAACAGTTCCTTTGCACGTACCATATAAACTCTTCCTTTAACAATCAACTTAAAGGTCTCCAATATGGATGTGACATGTTTAGTCTTAATACATAGCCTTTTTCGACCGAATGAAGAATCCGCATTTTCTTCCAAATCTAGTGTCTCTCCCCAAATCTTGCCAATCCTAGTAAAAGTTTCACGAGACCACGCTTTGAGTGGGACACCCTCTATATCCACCCAAACTATTCTCTCATCACTAACAAAATCATCACATGCCTCTTGAAGAGTGTGGAACCACGATTTAACACCAATGTGATTCATCAGATTCAGCTTAGTATCCATCGAAGTGAGTTCGAGTAACACCCATAAACCCCCAATATAAGATACATTGACATCTGAAAATCCTTCATCCTTAAGAATGGTATGTAAATTAGGAATAGACGAAAATTCTTTCACCTTACCCAAAACATGATTAGACAGGTCGCGGTCTATTAAGCATGAATCGTCTAACACCAATGCGGGAGAAGAGGAGATCACCGGAGCTTGCATACCCGTAGATGTGCCATTAACAATATTCGCATAAGAACCTACCCCATTATTAGTCTGCTGTGAATTAAATGGTTTTTCGGTTCTGCTAGGAGCCCTTGAGTTATTGGTAGCACTCACATTAGGCTTATGGGGCCTTTCAAACCGAACTTTATTTGCAAACAGGTGAAAATTGCCGATCCAAATAGTACAAAGGTTCTCTACCAAGCGGTCCAGATTGAATACCTTGATGAAGCGAACAAACGCAAATCTTTTACCTACTTTGGATTTTTTTGAAGGGATAAAGACGTCAACTACCGTCCCATACACACTACATGATTTCCACAAATCGCGGGCAGAAATGGATTCAGGGAAATTGGTCACGAATACCGATTTGGAGATCTTGAGGACCTCATCATCTTTAGAACGCCTATGTTTCCTACTCGTGACATCTTTCCAATCTTCGATACCCATAAATGACAGAAAACAATGATAACCGGTGACAATTTGGATTGAAGGGAGATCTTAGGTGAAGGAGAGATATGAATCGGTTACTAAAGGAAAAAAAATAAGAACAATTTGGATTAAAGGATTAATGGTGGCAAGGAGTGATTGGAAACGGAAACGGAGATGATTTTGGGGGTGGATATCAGATCTAAATCACAAAAACCCTAGATGAGAATCCCGCCTAACTTACTCGATATGGGGATAATCAATCAATGATTACACCCAATTTCAGGGGTTATAACAAGATTCAAACAAAAGGGTAGAAGTAATTTAGATCGATGATTTTGGGGGTGGATGATTTTGGGGGTGGATGATTTGGATCAGGATGATTTGGATCATGATGATCGTTATCATCCAACTTCTCATTGTAATTTTGGTTTGATAGTTGGATATTCTTCTAATCCAATTAATCGAAAAGCTAAGCTTAAGCAAAAAAAATCATCGAAAAGCCTTAGTTTAAGTTTCGCTTTATGCCTCAAGAAGGCTTAAGTCGCCCATGCTGATCAACCTTTATATCAAGTGTCAAAACAAAACGATTAAAACCAATCGGTCAACTAAAAAAATAGAAAGAGGATACCGTAAATGATATCTTATGTAATTGAAATACATTCAATCAATGTTAATCTTTATTGTTTTACATTATATTATATCAGAGCTTTAAGTAAGGTCTGTTAACAAAAATTGTTATCTTCCTGTCATCGGCTACTTGCTAGTGATATGGAGAGATCAAGTTATTTTTGTTTTATTTTTTTTAAATAAAGATTTTGTTTGTTCGTTTTTGATGTATAAACTCTATTATACAGAACCCTAGCCGTTAAAATACACTAAATATGTTGATTTACTAGCAACCATTTTTTTCTTCCTCGTCTAACTGTTTTCGTTGTCGAAGATGATTGTCGTTGACAAAAAAAGTTGAACACCAAATTGCCGCTCTCTCCTAAAGGTAAAAGCAAGCCAACGTGAACAAAATAGCAACCGTCATAAAAATGAAGGAAACCGTGAAGCAATATACGATTATGTTGCCAATTACAAGTCCATTTCCATGCAAACGTACAACAAAAAGAAGAGAAGAAAAATGTGATTTCAATATTTTTTTCAGCTTGTACGTTCGGAAACCTCCCGTTCAAATTGTAGGGGAGTGTTATATAATAAGTTAAGTCCCAAGCTTAATTAAGGGCTTAAGGTCCATTAGATTTAAGGTTTATTATTATCAAAGGTATGTTATAAATAACGTAGTGTTTGGTATGATGTAATGAAAGTTGAAATGAAAACGGTTATTACGATTAAATAAAAAAATCTTGTTTGTTTACAACTATACAATGTAATGCATAATTACAATGAATGACTCATTACATCAAAAACTACACTTTTCATTCCATAAGGGCCCCCTTCTTTTTTTTCATTACGTCCATAATGTAATCAAAATTACATAAAAGTCCATTATTAACTAACCACATTAAATATAGTTCTTATTAACTATGGACATTTTAGTCTTTTTCTTATCGATTGCATTACGTCATATCATATCAACCAAACATTATTAATAAAGATAATGAATTATTACATTACATCATTTATTCTATTACGTCGCTTATTTCATTCATTTAATATTTCATTACATCCTATTAAACGAACCCTAAATATCTATTAAAAATATCTTTTTTAAAAGACCCATCAAGTTGAAAAGAAACAGCCTAGCACAATAACAAGTTTTCTGGTTTAGGAGCTGGAATTCTGGGGAGACTCAAATTCTAGTCTTGGCACATGCATTGTATTTTTAACTCATTTTCATTGATTGGTTTTATATTTAACAATTAATATGAACGACCTCTTAACTCGAATTCCTTTTGTTTACTAAACGAGTTAGAATTTATCCCGCGCGTTGCGGCGAGAGCTAATTTGTTATCGTCACGTGTGGGTTAAGCGAATTTTTTTGTACCATTTTTATTAAAAAAAATACATTTGGGGGGTGATATTTGTTATTTGTACCTATTTTTTTAGTGTTACTTTTTTTGAAGGGTTTAGGATTCTAATGATGGTGTGGTTGGATTTTCTTGTATATATATAAATGGTGCATACGATACATTGGATTGGATGGTGCATGCCAAGAAATGGGGAAAAAAAACCGCATATGACATGCTGTGAACTGGAATCTTGGGCCAAAATAAGCCCACTCAAAGGTTTTCCCTTATTTGTCCTCTAGCCTAATGGGGATTAAGAGTATGATAATTGACTATAAACTTTACCAAACTACATTTTAACTATAGAGAAAGACAAGTTAGGATTACACAATAGGGGTGGCAATTTCTGACCCGATATTAAACCCGATCTGAAACCGACACGAAAATTAACAGGTTCGGGTTGAGTCTAAATATATTTGGGTCGGGTTTGGGTCGATCTATCTAACTCGTTTATTAAACATGTTAGGTTTGGGTTTGGAATAAATTAAGCGGGTCGACCCGCCTACCTGTTTAAGATTTTTTTTCTTATATTTAAAATTATTTATATTTTATTATACGGGTTAAATGGGTTAAAGGGTCGACCCACAAACTCATTTAACGTGTTTAACTCGTGTAATGTGCCAACTTTTGTATATAAAACGGGTTAAATGGGTCAATCCGAAACCCGTTTAACCTATTCAACCCGTGCAACCTACTTAACCCGCCAAACCAAGTATATATACGGGTTAAATGGGTCAGATCGAGATATGTGTAAACAGGTTAGAGTTGACATAATTGACCCGATTATTTAAACGGGTCATGTTTGGGTTGAGGTTATCTAACCCGCCAACCCGAACCCGACCTGAATTGCCACCCCTATTACACAATGTGATAGATCAAACCTTTGATTCAAATGTATATATGTATGTATAAAAGGAGGTTTGCGAACTCGCGTTTCGCCGCGGGGTGTTTGCGTTCAGTGTCGTTTTATGATATTGTGAGGATTTACTTTAAGGACTAACTTTGCAACCGACGGATAACCTCAGGGACTATTCTCATAACTTGATAATCCCAAGGATAATTCACGAACATGAAAGACCAATTTCATAAAATCTGTGTTGAACTATTTTTTTTAATATTAAAGTTTAAAAAAAATTAATGGTCATTACTACTGTATATATTACTGTTCACATACACTTAAACTACTGTTCATTGATTTTTTTTATTTTTTAAAAATTGTCTTGAAACTTAACAGTCATTATGGGCCCTAATGGCCCATGCCTTTTGTTATATAGTAGAAATAACATTTTCACTCATTTCTATATTATATACTTCAAAACCCATTGTAAGTAGGGGTGTCATAAGGGAAGTGATACTCACACCACAAAAAGTGATGTGAATACCACAATATCTCATCACTAATGCATATGTTACAATATCATATATGCATAATTGTGGTGTGCAAATCATTTTTTGTGGTGTGAGTATCACTTCCCGTGTCATAAATACCGACCCGAACCGAACCCGAATACGGATATTCGGGTCGGGTTAGTCGGGTTCAAAATCTAACTCGAATCAGTCGGGTCGACCCGATTAACCCGAATATGAAATAAGGTCGGGTATCGGGTTCAAAATACTTGGCCTATTCGGGTTCAGGTTAACCCGACTAACCCGAGTTAGGTTTTTTTTTATAAACTTTGAAAGACCCAAGTTGAATGGTCTTATGGTCCATATAGTAGCTTGTAAACTTGGCCCATTTCTCATCCAATTGTTTGATATTTCCTGCTGATGCAAGTTGCAACTTGCAATTTTGCAAATCTGCAATAAGACTACAATAAGACTACTGCAAGTCTCCAACAAACAGATTCAACATAAGTATCCAACGAGAATGCCTCGCCACCCCACTCTCTCTCTTCTTCACTTGCTAGCCACCACACCACCCCACCTCTTCACTTCATATTTTTTGGGTATCTCGTCACTGCAGTGGCGAGATAAATTAAAAAAAAACTTTTTATTATTATTATATTTTATAATGTATGTGTTTGTGTGTGAGTGGTGGGGCCCAAATGAAAAGGTATGAGTGTGTTATGAGTGAAGAGGTATTTTTGAGTGAGAGTGAAATGCTGATGTGGCAGGCTGTGGGGCCCGTTTCGTTTTGTGGCTTAAGCCACCATACCCCTTACTCTTAGGGTTCCAGACATTGATGATGGTTTTTGATTCGGCGTATGTGTGTGTAGAATCCTCGAGATGCATCTCGCCTGTATGTTTGGTAATACTGGAAGTGGGCTTAACTGGAAACAGGCCAACACAGAAACGGGCTAACACACACAGGCCAAGCTTAGCCCAGGAACAAAACGACAACAGGGAATGTCGTTTTTGTTTTCATGTTTAGTATAGTACAAGCACGATTACCCGCGCGGTGCTGCGGGACGTTAATTTTTCTCACGTTGTTGCGGGACATTATTATTATTTTTTTATGTATGTTGTGCGGGTTTATTTTTTCGGTCTCATGTTTAATACTTTGTTTTTTTTTCATATATGGGTCTATGTGTTGGGCCTCATGTTTAAATGTTTGTTTTTTTGCTATACGGCTTTTTTTTAATTGTATTTTGTGCGGTTTTATTTTTTCGGTCTCATGTTTAATACTGCGGGTTTAATTTTGCGTGGCGTTAATTTTTTTTTTCCTTTTTTAAAAAAATTTTTGCGGATTTTTTTTCCGTCTAATATATAATAGTTTGTTGTTTTTTATATGGGCTGAGTTGTACGTTTCTGGCTCTGTCGATTATTTTAAAGTTATTAGGTATCGAAGATATTTTCGCGGGTATTTTTTTATCTGAATAAATCGGTACTTTTGAAATATTTTTCTTATTTTGTGCCAACCAATTTTTTTTTTTTAAAACACTAACTGGGCCGGCTCAAAGTGGAAGCCCAATAAACCGGCTCAAAGTGGAAGCCCAAGTAGCATGTTGCATGAACAGTGCAGATGAAGACAAAATAAGGATTTGATCTTAGTATAGTACAATACAATGTGAGGGTTTTTTTTTTTAAAATTTTCATGTTGGGCTTGGTGTGTTTGTTAGATCAAAATGAGTCCATAAAGGGCTTAGCACAAAATGACAAAATAAGAAACATAAAAGAAGAAAAAATAAGGATTTGATCTTAGTATATAGTACAATACAATGTGAAAGGGGTTTTTTTTAATTTTCATGTTGAGCTTGGTGTGTTTGTTGGATCAAAATGAGTCCACGCTTAGCACAAAATGACAAAATAAGAAACTCATAATTAGTATATTGTTCAATTGATAACTAGTTATAGACACACTTGATGGCATTGGTGGCATTGGTAGCTTGTTATCAACTTATCATGCAAGGTTGCATGCATTCGCATGGTTACTGTAACAAACAAGTTAACATTATATTTGTGGTTCTTTAATATTTATACACTTGCCTATTGCAAATTTGCAACAAGCTTACTGTAACAAACAAATTACATAATTTATACATGTGACTTTTAGTTATTCTAGATTTTAACTATCAAGTTTAAGAAATCAAATTTTGTGATTTTATATATGGCACATACTCGAACCCGAATTGACCCGACCCGATTTAACCCGATCCGATCTGACCCGAACCCGACTAACCTGAGTTCAAATAGGGTCGGGTTCGGGTATGGAATTTTTAGCCTTGACCCGACTTTGACCCGACCCAAGTTAACCCGAACCAGACCCGATTAACACCCCTAATTGACAATTGTAAGTACAACTATTGCTTTGTTTTTTGTTGGGAGTTTCATCAAAATCTAGCTAATTATAATCTAATTTGGAGTTTAGAATTAAGAATCCAACTACGTCTTTATATAAAACTCATGTGCCTATTTGGTCGGGGCCCTACAAGCAAAGTATCTAACATATTCTGCGATTTGGATTTTGGTCAAGTAGCTGTCAGACCAATTTTTAGAATTAACAAAAAGAAATCTTTGGATTTGATAGGTAAACTTATCGATAAACACCCCTAATTGCAGGTGGCTCTGGCGTCTGTTTCGGGACCATACACGGATATGGTGAGAGAAGCTCAAATCGGAATGAAGCTTGTGAACTTAAAGACCGTTGATGCAATGGGTTTGAGCGTGCAAGAGCCAGAAAGGTTGCACTTGACTACGCCGGCTCAAGTGTCTCTTGGGAAGATGTTAACCAATGCATTCCTTAGAATCTGTAATTCAAATTAAGTATAGAGACAACTAAAACAGCATATATTATCGTTTCATTAATTAATGAGATGGAAAAAACACATATTTCACATGGAAATGAAAATCAGTCCATTGGAGGATTTGGAGGTGATCACATTCATTAAAACTTGATCAATCATGTTGTAACCAAACACAATATTTCAATTTTTTTCGTATTGTCAAGTATATACTTGTTTAAAACACTGTCCATTGATATTTCAAAATATATGCAATCTTCCCATTTACAATTTACAAAGGAGTAACTTATGTTGGAGTAAAAGAATAACGATAATAACCAACTGGGCTAACTCAATTGGCCATCAAGGATAACCTTAGGGAGGTATCTTTGGAGATGTCTCACCATGGACCTTCAGGGGCGGAATAAATAGAAGCAAGAGTGCGGAGTTTATCCCGTAAGGCGAAGGTTCGAGGCTTACATACCGCCCAATTGGATGTCACTGTGGGCTCGAATCACTAACTACTAACGCCGTTAAGAAAAACGATAATAGATAAATTAACCTCAAATACCTTTTCGTCTTTGACCTAATCCTTTGTATATAATTTGATTAACAACACTAATATACCATTAAAATGACTCAGTATCGAATTCACAATAACACTATTAGATCTGAAAAGAAAGATCTATGTTTGTTCTTTCCGAAAACCCCATGAAAGAGGACTTCAAGTTACGAATATTAGTCCTTTTGGTGACAAAATATTCTTTGTGACCAAAACTATATATGTCTAATTTAATTAAGCCCGGTCAACATAATTTGGAACATGCGATTAAAATTTGTGGTTCATATATTGTGAGATAGTAAGTAATTTAAAAAAAATTATTAATCAACTTTTATTTATGTAGATTGATTTAAAAAAAAAGCCTATATACTATCAATAAATCTTTTCATATTAATAAAATCTTTGATCGTTTTACAAATTACAATATACAAGCAAATATGAGAGATGTTTATATTTTATAATGAATGATAGACAAAAGTTGGAATAATCTTTGCTTTGAAGTTGGGATAATCAAATTCTATATTTCAATCCTGTACTCTTCAGATTTCTTGCTTTAAGGAAAAAAAAAGAACACAAAAAACATGCTTCCTGTGTATCTCTCCTACACTTTTTTATTAATCACGACAGTTGGAACGGTAGCTAATGCCGCTGCTGGCAAGAGCATATTCCTCTTAGCCGGACAAAGCAACATGTCCGGGAGAGGCGGTGTCATAAACAACACATGGGACAACTACATTCCACCAGAATCTTTCCCTAACCTCTCCATCCTACGTCTCAGTGCTGACCTCAACTGGCAACTAGCCACTGAGCCTCTACACCGAGATATAGACACCACAAGAATATGTGGTATTGGGCCTGGGATGGTGTTTGCGAGTTCCTTGTTGCAAAAGGATTCGAGCATTGGGGTGGTTGGATTGGTCCCTTGCGCGGTTGGTGGGACTAATATTAGTGAATGGGCCCAAGGTGGGGAGCTTTATAAACAGCTCATAAAGCGGGCTGAGGCTGCGTTGGAGGGTGGAGGTATTATTCGTGGGTTGTTGTGGTATCAAGGGGAGAGTGATACGGTGAATCGAGAAGATGCTGAGGCGTATAAGACTAGGCTGCAGAATTTTTTCCTTCATGTGCGTGCTGATCTTCTTTTGCCAGTGCTCCCAGTGATTCAGGTATACAGTTTTTATATGCATTATGTATTCCGTATTTCAAACGTTTAACATCTTAATAACTAGTCCAATGATGTAAAACATACAAAAAAAAGTATCTGATATCATGACTAAAGAATTTGATGGAGTGTCCCCTCTTTCTTAACCGTCAAAATATCAAATTTTCTGGGCCTGTTTAGGTCTGACATGTTTTTGAATATATACATGATCCAAGTCGAGTGGTAACACGTTTTGACTAGTCATCAAACTTTAATCGGGCTGGCTTTTATCAACATTGGTAATTAACAAAACCTTTGTAACCTAGTTTGTAATAAACGACTCTTAGTTCTTTGTTCATCTTTCAAAAAAAACATGTAACGTTTATCCATGATACATTTCAAAGTGGTTTAGTTTGTGATCCATCAACTGTCAACATAAAGTTGGTGAGTTCATAGGTTAGTTTAAGTATGAATGTAAGTTTCAACAAATATATTTATCCACTGTGTCATCACAGTACCATGTAAAATGTTTATAAAATATGCACGACCCATTTTATGTCACCCAAAAGTACCAATATTATCCCAAAGTATTTTATAAATAATGCATGACAAATTTAATGTCACCAAAAAAGTATCCACTGCTACCAATTTCGTGCCTATCAGATTTCCCTGAAAAAATATAACAAGGTAGGACCGTAAGAATTTTCCCTGTAATACTACAACAAATGCAACAAACAACTAAACCAGATTACTGTTACACTAAGCTCATGACACTGAAGCTCGACGTATATTAGCTATTTTAGCCATTATGCCCATACAGATGTTGTAACCCGCAACATCCAAAACCGACCTGTTATAATATTCGTTCCCGGTGATAGCTAGTCACCGGAACGAGGTTGCAAACCCGATTAAGATACTACCTTATAAACACTCGCGCTCCGAAACCAGGAATTAAACCAAGTTCACAATAATTGGGGCTTTAAAAAGGGGTGGGGGGGGGGTGGGGGGGGGGGGGGGGGCAGGGGGGGGGGGGGGGGGGGTGGGGGGAGGGGGGGGGGGGGGGGGGGGGGGGGGGGGGGGGGGGGGGGGGGTTATTATTTATACTTAGGTACACACGTAATCAACACTTGCGTCCAATTTGTAAAACAAAGTATGTAAATGAGTTTGTAACAAATCATGTAAATATGAGTTTGTAAATATTCATGTAAATATGAGCTTGTAAATATTCATGAAAATCACGTATGTAATCGAACCAATGTAAATATGAATTGCAAACAATTTAGCAACAACAATTTCTCACCACCAAAATGTTATAAAGCGTAATGAAAACAAGTAAAACAGGGGCTATAAACTCACAAAATCCCTAAAAACAATCATATGGTTATAAGATAACCGAGTAGGATAGGCAGAATTTGTAGACAAGCATGTATCCCCCTCGCGGGTTTATAAACATTCAAAAGATTGAAAAGCGAGGCTATGAAACTCACATTGATTAAAGACCACGATCAATTAATCCAATTAATCACAACCGATCACAACGATCCTCAGACACCGACCTATAATTATGTCGTTGATATAACGAACACGTAAAAAAATACGACCAACGATGCTACATCGTTACCTCCAAAATCAATACATATTATTTATATGTAACTTACATAAACCATGTGATGAAAACCCACTTGCGCGTTCTTAAACCTTAATCGCTTATATAATTATATGTATAATATACTAATTTCCTCCGGTATAACTTATCTCTAATATTTAAAGAAATTTACTATCTTTAGACTCCCCGTTTTTAGAACCAAACAAAGAAGTAAAAAATATGGAACCTTAAAACTATTAATTGAAATAATATATCTACCGACCTTATTTTATTACTCAAAATCGCACTCCTAATGTATTAATATTAGTTAAAATATCCGTTGACCTTTACGATGACCTTTAGTTTCGACCCGCTATATCTCAATTTTAAAACTGATACGCCTCGCGGCAAAGTAAAATGTCATTACGAACAACTTTCGTGTTTCGCCGGAAGGCTAAACGGACTCGAAAGTGCTCCCCCCAAAAAAATCTTTAATTAATAATCTGCCAGGATTTAATATATAATTAAAAAAATAACTTATTTTCTAACTAAAGGAATATATTTCGATTCAACTCCAGTTTCTATCGTTATTGGATTAAAAGTCCCGTTTTATATCAAACGTCCGTAAAATAATAAAAAAAGTTTAGATCTTTTGTAAACCCAAGTCTAAACTAATCAAATCTCAGAATCCCGAATCCCATGTTCCGTTTTCTGCTATTAATTATTCGTTCCAAAACGCGTCATAGTCCGTTTTTAGTTCAACTCCCGTCTAAAATATATCTAATATCGCTTATACATTAATATCAGTCCCGTTTAATATTTTATGACATATTATACTTAGACCGCGCAAGTTTTAATAGATTTCATCACATTATAATTAAATCGATAATAAATGAAACAATCGAATACTTTTAAATTAAACGCACCCTTTTTCGGTGTCAACACAATCAGAACGCAAACCGTCTCGGTGTCACAATATAACAAACGCATACTCATTTCCGTTGCAAACTCAACCCGACCAAACAACCGACGCCCCGGCTTTTCGCACCAAACACACACACACCCAACCCGGCTGATGGAACAGCCTAAACGCAACAAAACCCTTGTGCGTGCTGTTAAGACCAAACGCACCCTTTTCTGTTTTGACAGCCCAAACTCGCACCCTTGTGCGTTTCTGTCTAAACCAAACACACCCTAAACCCGCTGTCCCAACCCGACATCCCGGTGGCGGCTGCCACCCAAACCAAACACCTCTTTTTGCGGCTTTCCTGCCACCGAACAAACAAACACCCCTCGTCTGTTGTTAACAAACCACGCGCACCCTTCGTTTCTATAAACAAAACCAAACGCCCATTCTTTTCTATAACAAAACCAAACGCAGCCTATGGTTGCTTACACAGCCAAACCAAACCCCCCCTTTTGTGAGGTTTTACCACTCAACGCACCCCTACTCGTTGTTACAAAACCAAACGCAGCCCTGTTGTGGTGCAAGAAAAACCAAACGAAACCCTCGGCTGTTAAGCTCAACCCGAACCCACCTCTTTTGTTCATACCCAACCCAACACCCCCCTGCTAAGCTCAATTCCCGAACAAACCCACACTCGTGGTGCTGTCCCGAAACCGGCGCAACCCATTGGTCATCTATAAACCAAAACGCAGCCCTTTTTTGCTGCTGACCCGGAACCCAAAAACGCACCCTTTTCGCTGATAATAACACAACCCAAGCCAACCCAAACCCCCACCGTAATACCATAGTAATAGAATGACAACCCAACCCAGGTAGTGAACCCAAAGATAAGAGAGTTTGCCAAACCAACCATGTCCGCAATACCACCCAAACACGCTATAAGGTCCCAAACCCCAACCATAGAAACAAATAAATCCTATATAAACAACCGAACCCCCACTTAGCCACCTACCCGAAACCCAAACCCCCAATTCCAATACCCCCAAAAAAAAGACCAGAAATAAATAAACCACACGAAATACACGCAAAAACCTTATTGTTTACATACCACCGGACGCAATTACAACCCCTGTGTTCTTCTTTAAATCGAACGCACCCTTGGTGGTTCGATTGTGATGGTAGCGAGGATGGTGGGGATGATGACGGTGGTGTGGCGGGGCTGTCGTGGGTCAACAGCCGGAGAGAAGGGGGGAAGATGGTGCGAGTGAGGGCGAGTGGGTATGAGGATCGAGTAGATCGTGTTATGAGAACCATTTTTGGAGTTGGCCGGAAAACTCGCCGGAAAAGTTTTCCGGCGGCGGCCGGTGGTGGCCGGCGGCGGTGGTGGCCGGCGGTGGGTGGTGGCCGGTAATTGGGAAGGAGGAATTTATAGAGTGTGTTGTGTATAAAGATGAAAGAAATGAAAAAATATATAAAAGTTTTTATTTATAAAAAACTTTAAAAAAGTGACAAGTTAAAATAGTTGGGGGTAAAAATAGTAACATTTTTAAATATACTTTTTGAAAGAAGCGCTCGGACTCGTTGAACGACTTAAACGGACGATCAAATCTCGTAAACTTGCGCCATTGTTTTTCGAATCAATTTTCTGAAAAAGATGATTATTCTCTTGATAATAATTCATAAAATTTTTTATAACATTAATAAAATATTTGTTATAATTTTGTGAACCTTTTTCCCGCATCGTCCGAAATAAAAATGGATTTAAGCTCGAGTATTCGCGTTATCAACAACGCTTTTAATTAAAATGATGACTAATTTATTTAATAATATTAAATAAATACTGATAACTAAAAACAAATTTAATTATTTTTGTGGTCCGAACGCGTTGTAAATGTTGTTCGTGAAAAATCTATGCGGTGCGTTTAGCCCTATCGGCTTCGTTTCCAGGTCTCGGGCCCAACATAAACTAAAAAAAGATTGTCAGAATGTCATTCCACATGCAAATTGCTTTAGAGTCCGAGTCGTGAAAACGTGATTTAGATGATCGTTCTTATAAGTCAAGCCAGACCCTAACGATTGAAATCGTCATTCAAAAATTCGAAAATTCTCGAATGTTACAGTGTCCCCTCTTTCTTAACCGTCAAAATATCAAATTTTCTGGGCCTGTTTAGGTCTGACATGTTTTTGAATATATACATGATCGAAGTCGAGTGGTAACACGTTTTGACTAGTCATCAAACTTTAATCGGGCTGGCTTTTATCAACATTGGTAATTAACAAAACCTTTGTAACCTAGTTTGTAATAAACGACTCTTAGTTCTTTGTTCATCTTTCAAAAAAAACATGTAACATTTATCCATGATACATTTCAAAGTGGTTTAGTTTGTGATCCATCAACTATTCAAGTATTAATTGTGACACAGTGTAATGTTAAACATGGTATTTGAATATTTATCTTTGAAGCAAAAACTTCAGACATTAAACAAGAAAAAAAATGCCTGATAAGGGTTTGGACATGTTGGAAACGAATCTCATTTTGACAAGCAAACCATTCCGCATATACTGTATTTTTTCTCTCCACTTTACAAGTCTTGTTGCCATTTTGATCCAAGCTGGTTCAACATGCCATTTTGAGTGCCACCTGCAACCCAATGTCAATTTGTTTGTAAGTATTGATCATCTCAATATATCAAATATAAAAGGTTTGTTCCATACCATATGAGATTTATCTTGCATTTCTACTTAACCATTTTCTCTCACTTGTTCACTTACACCTATGTTACCTCTTTACAACTTGACGCTAACCAAAGTTACCTATGGTATGGAACAAACCTTGTATATTTGATATATTGAGATGATCGATACTTACAAACAAATTGACATTGGGTTGCAGGTGGCACTCGCATCCGGAGAAGGACCATACTTAGAGATAGTGAGAGAAGCGCAACTGGGAATGGACTTGGTTAACTTGCGAACAGTTGATGCAAAGGGTCTGAGCCTTGAACCCGATGGGTTGCACTTAACGACACCATCACAAGTATCTCTTGGGAAGATGTTAGCTAATGCCTTCCTTCAGAGTCAACCTTCGTCTCTCACAAGTACTTCTACAAGTAAATTCCAAAACGTCGTAACAAATTGGCTGGGCATGTTATTCTTTGTACACATTTTTTTTAGTTACATGCAATTAAGAGACTCGTGATTCATTCTTGAAAACAGTGAATTTATTTGTAACGTGTATATAACGAAAATGTTGAGAAAATGACCTTTTGACATTGTATTATTCCTAGCTAAGATTAAATATTTACGACAAAAACCATTTTATCCGCGTTTCGCTACGTGTGACACGAAGTTTTACGTGAAACAAGGTTTTAAGCCCGCGCGTTGCTGCGGGGCGTTTTATATAAGTGAAAGAATATGATCAAAGACACAATTAAACTCGATACGTATTAGCGAGTGATCCATTTTCAGTCTAGCAACTGCTGCTACATGTACTACATCAGTAGAACTGCTACATGTACTACATCAGTAGCTCTGCAATTGCCACAATTGCAGACACACTATGATATTTGATGCTAAAAGAGAAAAGGATAAAAAGCATCTTTAGGTTTATGGTAAATTGCACTACCTATATTTTGGTAAAAAAAACGTCCACTGGTCTACTGATGCACTAACCAAG